>FIZR01003212.1:0-15664 GCA_900060175.1 Ferrisia virgata
GAGCTCCAATGCATAGACGCAAAGCAGCATTTTGGACAGTTTTCATGATTGATAGGTTTCTCTGTGTTGCATTTAGAAATGCTGGACATCCGTATTCAAGTTTGCTTCTAAACAGGGATCTGTACAGTTGAAGTAAGAGTGTTCTAGGTGGGTTAAATTTTTTTTTTTTAGTATAATAAAGATTCAAATTTTTCTTTTGCTCATTTCTCCTCCTTTATTGGCTAATTTTTTTTCTTATTCTAGTATATAGCATAGTCCCTTCCTCCCCATACACACACACATTATGATTGATTTTAATTTCCTAGCATGAACACAACTTTATGACGATTTTTTAAGAAGAAGTATATGTTTTTAGTTGTAGCGATGATGGTGGTTTTTGCATTTGAAAATTTTATTTTGAGATCCCCAACAATGTTGCATGACAATTTTCAAAATCTGAGGATGTGGCCAAATCACCTATTTCAATCGTAGGTATCCTTCATTAACAGTCCTTAGGCTCCTTACTCGCGCATACTAAAAGAAAAATCATCCTGGTGCAAAGTTGAAATAATTATTCAATACTTTTTTAATAGAAAAAAAAAAAAAAAAAAAAAACGTAAAATTTAATAATCACAAAAACTAAAGGAAAATATCATGTGCATATTTTTACAACGCATTATACATACGAGATACCCATTCATTCGGATGAATCCATAATGAAATTAAGGTCGTTCGGATGATGGCGTTTCATCAGACAGATATTAAAATCAAATTGAACATTTACGGGAACAAATTATTTAAAAACGATTACCTACCTACCTACAGGCTACAACAACGTTCGTATGTGGTCACTTGCAAATTTTCCCGGAAAATTCCCCAAACAAGAGACAGATGACTGACGAACCAGACGTGGTACGCAGCGCAACATTCATTTATCGTTCCTTTTCAGTGCGAGTCGATAGGAAAAAATTAGTCCAAAATTGGATCTAAATTTAATGTAATTTTGAACGCTAAAGGATTCGTAAAGTTGTTCATCATAATTGCTGTTATTTTATTTTACACGGGTTAAAATATTGGGAAAAAAAATTTAATCGTTGATGGCGGAGTTTGGTTTGGTATTGTTTTAGAACGTTTCATCGGGGATTGGCAAGCCTTTCTTTTACTTGTAGGCTTATTTTATGCAAAATATTTTTTAATACTAAGCCCAGCGAAATGACCCATATCATGGTAACATTGTTTCTGGTACGTAACGAAAGAATATTAATGTTATACTAATCGCTTCACGATGGAAAAAATTTTTCACATCCGAGCAGATAGACGGTAGTCTGTAGTTGGCTACGAATATAATTCTACACGTGCACAACGTGATAATATATAATTTAAAAGTAATTTCTTTTACGCGAAACACGTTATATTGACGGCGGTGAAAATTTACAAATTGAAAAACTTTTCAAATATGGCAAAAATTACACCTGCAAGTTCGCTTCATCTATACTTAGAATACACCTACCTTTAAACGAACTAACGAACGAACCCGACCAACAGAATATTTTTCGAGTGGATACGAAATTAGCTATTAAGCAAGATAGGCACCTACTACCTACGTAGTTCGAAACGAATTTTTTTTGTATTTTTTTTTTCGTTCGTAAAAATACCTTTTTACACCCTTACCTAACTATCTATTCCTTTTTTTCACTCTGCTTTTTCTCTCGTTTTTAAAAAATGCCTAACGTCGTCGCTTGTCGTCGTTCTCGTTCCACGCGGCGGAAAATTTATTAAAAAACTATATAAATCGTTGAAAATTCTTTTTTGTCAATTTTTTATTCGCGAGACTGTACTTCGCTTAGCGCTTTCATGCTCGTTCTTTTTTCACCATCTTACGATTTGTTTGAAAATTTAATAAACTCGACTAGATATTACACCTTTTTCGCGATTATAAATTCATAAGTAGCTTCTCGAGTTTCGATGCAACGTCAACACCGCGCTTGCCCTCCGGCCCCGAGCACGTTCCACCAATACCGTACTTGATACATAGATATGCCTACTTGCTAAATAATAATTACGCTTTTCAGCAGATTCGACAAAATTTCCCTTTTAACATTGACGACAATAAAGCAGAACCGGTGAATAAGTGAAAATAATCGATATACGTTTAGCTTTGATGGGCTCCCTAATCAGCGTTATAAAATTCCAATACACTTCGAATACTTTCGGGCTCGAGAGTCGCTTCTGAATAAGTCTCGAAAACGTTTTTTTTTTTTTTTTTTTTTTTTTTCAGCCAAACCCTTATACAAGTTTGGTATACGAAGGTATGTAAAATAGGTTTATACACATTTGGGTTTTAAAAAATATACATAAGTACATTACATACGAGGCGAAAAGTTCTGTGTACGAAAATCCAACATAAAAAATACGTAGTACGTCCGTGACCTCGTAAAACGTCGATTTAATTTACATTAGAGTAAAACTCGCCATTGGTACGCTCATTTTGCACCACAAAGAATCAACCTCTAAACCTCGCACCTTTCTCCAAATCGCCTTTCTTTTTCGCCTTCACAATGCGTATCACGTCGCTTCAATTTATCCAACAATACAATCACAGTTTGCGGTCAAGCGAAATTTTCCGAGCGTATTTCCGCCGGCGCCGCGGGCTTCGCGCGTACCCAAAGAAAAAATGAAAATGAAAATAGAAAAGGTTTTTTTTTTTTTTTTACTTTTGCACGAACGAATTATGTAGTGACGGGTAACCTGGTACAGGCACACATTCTGCGATGTCTTTTCGACCAGAGTTTGACCTCAAAAATATTTCAGTCCAAAAGTATCCCAACTATGATAGAAAAAAAAAAGAGAGAGACCTATGATAATTCTAATTTTCAAACCATTTCAGTATGCTCAGTCAAAGGTATCCTTGGCCAAATGTGTAATTAAAAGGTATACGCGTACAATGTAGATGTACACTATGTACATTAGTTTGTGTATTGGTGTGATGGGTTTGAGCATGCGTTATAATTATGTAGGTCCTAAACTACGTGTAAAATGTGAGAATACGAGGCTTTTTTGCCAGCACAACATAAATCATGATGCTATGCTGTGTAAATTGCAACGTATACGTCGGTGGCTTACTATTCGAGTTATAATGAAAAAATTTTAACCTTTGAAATAGTTTTTAAAAGTCCAGCTAATTCACCTTATTAGCTGCCATCTATTAACTTGACGAATCGTTTCGCAAGAAGCGAATAAAGTCCCTTACCTTTCACATTCTCTCGTCCAAATTACGGATAGTGAAACACTCCTATTCTTGAATATTGGAATAAACTATTAAATATTGTTGGACGACCGATCCTAAGAATTATTTTGAGCGCAAAAATTGCCCTCATTCTATATTAGAAGATTTTGGAAGGAACATTCTGAAAAACGTGCTAATGTAAAGGTCTGCTTATATGATTTTTCGGGAAGTATTGCAGGCCTTAGGCGGAGGAAGGTTAACAAATGAAATTTTTAAACCACTATGGTATCCAACCGAAGAGGGTTTTAAATTTTTTTTTCTCAAAATATGAGTTGACATGGATATGTCTTGGGGCTCATTTTCCGAAAATGTGACATTTTTGATTGAAAATTTGAATAACTGTAAAATGAAAACATTTGAAAAAAATCAGAAATTAAAATTAAAATCATAATATTAGAAAAAAAATATAAAGAAATTGAAAAATAAAAAAGAAATAAAAAAGTCATATCAAATGTCAGAATGGAGAGAAAAGAAGAATAAATAAATAATTTTTAAAAAAGTTTACATTACACCCAACAAAACTTATTGTACATGTGTATTAGCCGCGAAGTTTCGACAGCAAAAATGACTATCTTCTTCAGGCAATATCAAGCGAATATTTTTGATCATTTTCCCAAGAAACACCAAATGAGTGCGATAAATTTGAATGGTGCCGAGTTCCGGTGCCCCTTAAATAAAGCAGGGGTGCTAAGAATATCCGTTCGCACTAATAGGTTCAATTTTGCAAAGAAGATCAGCAAAATAGGCACGTGGAATGTACATGGCCTGAAGACTACCAGTATGATAACTGCAGTCGAAAATGAAATGAAAAGAGTAGGGTTGCTGATATTAGGAATCAGTGAAACCTACTGGAACACCATTGGCGAATTTACATCAGGCGAAGGAAACTTTGTCTTTTGGTCTGATAAAGAAGGCTACACAAAAGTAGCAATCATGGTAGATGATAGATACAAAGACCTGATGTTAGGTGCAAGAGCCATCAACGATCAGATGTCAGTTATTGGGATTGATGCAGCTCCATCCACTATAAGTGTCATCCAAGCATATGCTCCAACCAGTGCAGCACTAACTGAACAAATTGAAGAATTCTACAGTGTCCTTGAAGAAACACTAGTGCTGGGAGACTTTAATGCCAAAGTTGGGAACACTGATAGCAGTGATACTTACTATGGAGTAGTTGGTTGTCTTGGTTTAGGGACAAGGAAGGAACGTGAAGAAAGACTTCTCCAGTTCTTCACTTGTGCTGACGAATATCTTCTTTCAACAACATAATCTAAGACTATACACGTGGAAGTCATGTGATGGTCACACTCGTATTCAAATTGACTACATTCTAACCCAGAAAAGATGGAGATTCTCGATCATTAGAACCAAAACATATCCAGGAGCTGATGTGGCATCAGATCATCAACTTACCGTGGCGGGAGTATGACTGCAATCCGCATGAAAAGCCCAAAGAGGAAAGCACGGACTTTCCTCAGTGATGCTGAATTGAAGAAGTTGGCTGCTGGGACAAATATCATCTGTTCAGTTACAAATAACTCGAACATCATGTGGGAAAATGTCAGAATCCTGATTACTCATTGCACGAGAGTCAGATATTAAAGAAAGAGAACGCCTGTTAGTAAAGAAGCAGTTATAGATAACAGAGGACACCCTGCTGATTATAGAGCAGTGTAGGCAAGCCAAATATCGTGGTGACAACAAAGAATATGGCTACTGAACAGATCTGTCCAGCAGTGTTGTCGTACAGATAGAAAAACCTACCTTAACCAATCCTGCAATGAAATACAGGAATACGCAGACTGCAATGAGACCAATGCAGTATACAAGAATATATGTCAGATCGCCAGAAATTTTAAACGTTCGTACAGTCGAAGTGACAGGTGAAGACGAGCCAAACATCCTACATGATAAAGTGAGGGAGGCAGGGTATGCGATGGAGAAACGCAAAGCACCTGGTTGTGATAGTATTGAAGTTGGATTGTAGCGGGCTTTTGGTGAAAATGGAATCAAAGCGAAAGAGACTTATACCATCACTTGTTTTCTTTGTTTTTCTATATGCCGCGGAAACATGGATGTTGAAGGTAGATGATAAAATGTGGGTCTGGCAAAGGATGCTGAGGATACCCTGGACAGTGCAATGAACCAACATTTCAATCGTCAATGAAACATTAGAGCCAGTCAGGCTAAGTGTTGTATGGAGAAACGCATTCTAGGGTGCTTTGGACATGTGACCAGGAGAAAAGTCGGAAATGTCGAGTAAGACATTCTCTTTGGTAAAGCCCTTTGTAAAAGAAGGAGAGGAAAATTTCCGACCAGGTGGTCTGACATCATCGATGCGCGAATTGGCTCAGTGGTAAGAGCTGCTTCATAGGCATGGGATCGTGATAAATGGTGCGCTCTTTTAGGTGCAGTATGGTCCTAAGCGACTGAGAACTACTGACGATGATGATTTTTGATTTGAAGTTTCTGATCAAAAACTCACAATGAAAGATGATTATAATTAATTTTTGCACTTCATGTTAAAGTGTTAACATGGATATGTTATAAGTGTACGACTAGAATTTTTCTCCAAAAGTAAAAGAGTAAATTTTTTTCATAATTACTCTCTACCAAAAGCAAAGTTCAATTTTTTTAAGCATGGGGCCCTGCTCGCTAATACGAAAATCCTTACAAGAAAACCATTTTCTTCTTTGTTTCCAAAACTGTGCAGTGTGCAATTTAAGTGGAAATTGATTATTAAGAAAAAATTTTAAAAGAAAAAAAATTGTGAAATGACGTCAAATGGATATGGAAAAATTTATAGTTTTTTAACTTGACAACCCCTCCCCCATCCCCTTCAATTGGTTTAAAATTTCAAAAAAAATCGAGAAAAAAACATTTTTTTTGAATTTTTTGGTTTTAATGTGTCATAGTAAACCACGTGAGGCCAAAAAATAAACACTTAAAATTCAAAATATACGATTTCTTCATGATTAAAACATTTATTTCACCAAAAATTATCCGTTTAGTGAATTGAGCAACGTGACAATTTTTGAATAACAAAAGTACGTAGATTTGTACTGACAGAAAAGTTCGAAATTAGTATTTAATAAATCCGTCAATTTGCATTCATTCCATGATAAAAGAGAAGGGGGTAACAAAAGCCCAAATAGGGGCTTCTAGGATTTGGCGCTACAGAAATACGATTTTATAATTACTTAAGCAGAAAATTAACAAAATTTTAAAATCAGACAATTAATGCAAACTTTTTTTAAAATGTTCACTACACCAAAAATGTAGAATTTTTTGAGAATTTTGAGCATACACGTGACACCTTTGAACCGAAGGCCACGTTTACCATCCAACGCTCAAAATATTCAGTGATACTTCCGGTAGAGAGTATATATAAAAATTATAACTTGAGTGAGTGAAATTTCATACAACCTTCTTGAATTTAGAGCTAAAGCGGTTTAAAATTTTTTCTACCCCCGCCCCCCGGGGTCTGAAAAATTAAGAAAAATAATCTTATAAGTAGGCCCTGACACTTACAACAGATTGAATATCAAAAGTCTTCCTTCAACAAGCTTCCAAATAGAGTTTTTCCCCCTGAAAAAGACATTTTTTTCTCGTCTTGTGGAGGAGTGGAAGGACAGAGAGGGAGGATTTTTGCCGCCAAATTATTTTTAAGTTGGTTTATTGCAACCGCTCTAATGAGAGAGACACTCTTTCAAATTAACCGAAAGTTAAACCACATTTTATGCACTCTGCTTATGTACCTTTCCAAAAGACGAAGTATCAGTAGTATCGACAAAAAAAAAAAAAAAAAGATAGAGTAAAATTAAAAACGAAAACGAGGGTGAAAGGAAAAAAGAAACAAAGACTATACGAGTACGAGAGTAATAAGACGGCCAGGCATCTTGAAAAAAGAGAAATTTCTGAACACGCTAGAAAATTTGTTGAACGAGGCGAGATACTCGTATAAACGATGAAAAGCGTTCGAAGAGGGTTCGTTATTGGAATCGGAATCGATGTTTTTTGAAATAATGTTGTCGGATTTGTCGAAGGAAAAATTTCAAAATCGACGATAAGAATCTCTTCGTATAGATATACGAACACGCTGCGTTTATACTCGTACACAGAACCATAGAACCCTCCATTTCATCGAATTAGCTACCCTTTTTCTAACCTTAGATATAATGGAAAAATCACGCAATATCTAACCCTTATAATGTTGCTTAATAATATGGCTAATACGCAAAACCAACGACTTACGCCAAATTTTTCAAATATTATTATCGAAAATGAAACTCTATAAAATGCTGTGTCCAAACGACCAAACGGTATCGTATCTGTCATATGTTTGATACGGGTTGATAAGGCTTCGTATTTGGTGAAAAATATAGCTACTCTTAGTAGTCTGAATATCACCTAAATAGGTACCTATTTAGATACCGATGATCCAAAAATCAATTTTCCGTACGAATAAAAGAATTAAACGAAAAAAAATCACTAAAAATTGTCTCGATATCTCATTCATAATAGATGGCTGCTTTTGGTACACAATTGAACAGAAATATTTAAATGAAATTTTAAAACAGAACAGGATCCAGAGAGTTACAAAGCACAAGTTCACTTCGTATGACACAGTAAGTATTCAAGAAGTCTAAAAATGTATGTAAATTTCATATCGAGGGCAAAAAACTTCTGCAGTCTTGCTCGGTTCACTTTTTCATAAAATTCTTCGCTCATTTTACGCAGAAAAATGGTAAGCTTCGAGTAGCAAGGTATTTTATGCAACGATAAAATTATTTTTATGGAAAATAAACGCGTACATTCGTTTAGCAAGGAATAGGAAAAGAAGAAGAAAGCGACGGAGTACAAATAAGTATACGATTACCGCCGCATAGAGGTTTGTATTTCCTGTTTCACCGCTCACTTTACTCTTTCGATTTGTAATTTTTGCTCGTGAATTTTCTTTCATCGGTCCGAATGGAGTTTTTCGCGTATTTTTTCGTTATTCGTTAATTATTTTTCATAATCTCATTTCAATATTATACACCCTGCGGGTAATTTGAATTAAATTTTTATTTCGTCGCTGGAAACGTAATTACTCTTTGTTTTGACGTTTCGTCGGAGTAAGTAAGTATTTTTCCACGTCGTCGGGTAATTTTTAGATATCTCGCGGTTGCGAAAATATGACCAAGTCGCGGCTGTACGCCCTTCTTTTCTGGCTCTTGTACACAAAATTTTAGGCTAGTTTTTGCTTTTCTTTTTTTCGTCGTTAATAAGCATACTTGTACCGACAAGACGTTCGTAGAATACAATAAGTGGAAAATTTTCAACCTATACGTACCTACAAAAATTTCTTTCGATTATTTCTCCTTCGCGATTTTAATATCTGTAGTGTGACCGAATCTCGACACACAAAAACACACACACAAAAAAAACGAGTACACTTTGAAAAAGCTATAGGAAAAATACGACCACCTTCCAACTCGTATCATTCACCTATCTCGAAAGCTCTTCAACATTATTACCCATTTGCAAAAATATTCGGTTCATTGAGCTTACCTACCCTGCGCCTATAACGCGATCAATTTCTCAACTTTGTAAGGTTAAAACTCGCAGCAATTACTACTATAAGACGACGAAATAAATAGCTATAGTACCGTGTACTGTGCTCGACTTTTTTTTTTTTCCATACAGCCAAAGAGCTACGTATACGTAAATAGGTACTATACCTTACGATAACGAAGACGACAAAGCAAAAAAAAAAAAAAATCAAGAAGAAAAAGAAAAAAATAAAATTATAATTCAGAGCGCGTGTTTTTACGAGCAAGACGTAAAAACATAATGTCGGCTTTATTAATCCAATACACTCGACAGCTTTCTTCTCGTCGTTATTTTAGCTCTTTATCGATCGCAAATAACGGGAAGAAGAAAAAAAAATCAGCTGAGCTGGCGTAATTACGCGTCATTTATTTTACTAAACTCGATAGTTTCTTCCGGCCATTTCGTTTAGTTGCCTGCGTATCTGTACAAGTAGTAACTATTATACCTTATTCGTATTACCATGCGATGGAATCGAAAATCCAGCCCCGCGGATAAACGAACAAATACGGTTGCTCTGATAATGGCCAATTCAACGCGATGATATTATACAGATGAAATTACCTACTTTAGAATACACCGAACCGAGGATACCTTTTCATTACCAGACTTTCTAGATGAACTTTAAATTAAGAATTAAATTAAGCTTAGATTATGGGAAGTGTTTTAATTTTGGTTTAATTTCTTCTTTTTTTTTTTTAAAGTTTAACAATGCAAATTATTCTCAACTAAATAATAATAACGAGTTGCATAGAAAATTTCGAAATCATATGTTCGGGCTTTATTTTTTCTTTCGAGCAAAGATTTATTAAAAAAAAAAAAAAACACTTCACAATCTGATTTTCCATGTCACAGGATAGACGAAATGTAAGTATCAACGAAATTCGTTTTGAAATACTGGAAGACTAATAAAATTATTTTTGCACATATTGGATTCTTATTGTTTACATTTTTAGCCTCGTTTGCTGTGTTATATTGTCAATGAAAACGAGGATATTACAGTCTATCGAACAACGGTGGATTGGGCGGGGGAAGGGGGGGAGGATCAATAAAATCCGTTTTAGGGTCCTGGAAGATCATTAAGTCGATTTTTAGCCATGTCAGATATTAATTTTATTCCCCCCCTCTCCTCCCAAACATTAAAACCATTCATTCCACTTGATACCAACCAAAATCGCTCCAATTTAGTCAATCGGCTCAATTTGGCAGCAGATCAGATATATATGAGTAGGGATGAACTTAGGTCAAAATTCAGTAATGCCTCTATTGGAGGAGGAGATGCTGAAAAGCAAAAACACAAAAATAATTGACGGAGAATCAAAAGTTGTATAACATATCCGAAAATTAACCTCTTAAGTCAATCAGGAGGGGAGAAATGGGGGTTTTCCCTGTTTTTGACCTTGAAAAAAAGCTGTTCCTCCCCTATCTCCTCACCAAATTGAGCTAGGAAGTTTCAATTTGGTATGTACATTTAGTCGAGGTCTTCGATGTGCCTTTTGGAGGTTCCGATTTTTTAGATCCATTGCACCTTTCACAGCTCTAAAAAAAAATGATTTTTTGATAGGTTTCCCCAGTTTTCTCTTATTTTTTGAGTTTGTTCCTCGCATAACTCGCCTCCAAATTGAGCTAAGTAATTGTAATTAGGTATGTACATTCAGTAGGTGCACTAAATGTGTCGTAAAGTATGTATTTTGAGGGAAGAAAATCACTAGGTTTCACCAGCTCTTACAAATACTGAGCTTACCTCGACCCTCTTCATTCCATAAAAAACTTCACACATCAAAACCATACTGAAACTTTTTTCAGTCGATTTCGAGCATTTGTGTTCTCTTACCGAGTAATTCTCATTAGGATTGGTAAAAAGTGTTTTTGCGGCAAACCGAGTAGGCAATTCTATCAACTTGCATACTACTGGTTCGGCAGAACGATCATTATGACAGGAAAAAATTTTATGGTTTTGAATAAGATAAAAATTAATGAAAAACACATTTGCAGGACGTCTACAGATTGCTACAAATCGAATTTCATTATTTTTTCTAATGTTCACCCGGAGCATTAACCTGGAAAGGGTCCTGTTCACTCCCCCCCCCCCGAAAAATTAACCTTCTAGATGCTCCCACTTATCATATTTTGATTTTTTTTTCTCGATTTTAGCACATATGAGCATGTCATGAAGATGAAGATACCTGAGAATATTTATGAAATGATTGAGGACGAAAATTTTTCAGAATATCACAAATGAAAAGTTCAAAAATGGGCTAAGCTCACATTTGAGCTCTACTTAAAGGGAGATTCAACCCCCCCTCTCCCTGTATGTTTAGCTTCAGCGTAAATAATGCTAAAAAAAAATTGATTAAAAGAAAAAATACATAGCTCTCGAGAAAAAGCGAAAATGTCAAGAAAATATAACGCTGAAAACGAAAATTCACTGAAGAATAAGTTATAATTGGTACTGAAATTTTTGAAAAAAATTCGAAATTTTTTCATGACTTCCGTGGCTTTTTTCAAACAATTTTCAACCAAATTTCGTTACCAACTATTTTCATCGCCTGTTAGACCTTTTTTTTGGGCGTTTTAACGTTTTCGTTCAGTCGCCTAACTTTACAGCTCAAAAAAGTGGTTTTTAATGGAGCTAGATACAGTTAGCCATTGTCGAGTTGGAATTTAGTATGTAGATTTATCATGGATAGTGGATGAGCCTTTTGTGGAGGGGTAAGTTTGACTTTTCAGCTCAATCGAACTCCTTTACAGCCCCAAATAAGTAGTTTTTTGAATGGTTTTTACCATTTTTCGAATTTACCTCGAACATATCTGCTTTCCAAATTGAGCTAGGTAGTTGAAATTTTGTATGTAGACTTGGTAGAGGTCTTAGATGCATTTTTTGTAGCTTTCGACTACGCTTTAGGCGTTTTAGCTTTTTTTTTTGTTTTAAATCTCGAGCTCGATTACTAATTTTGAATATTTGGTACTTTTTACAGATACTCGTACAATTCAAATTTTTAAAAAGTTATATTTTCGTACGCAATGAACTTCTGCCATTTTCCTACAACCATCAATAATGAAGGACGAAAAAATGACGAAAAAAAAAAAAATTAATCAGAGAAAAGCCAAAACACGACAACCGCATTCGTGCTCGGTCCTTCCGTGGCATAAATGAGTGGTAGATTCGTAGATGAAGGTGACTAAAGTAAAGCTCCTAAGACAATGAAAACCACCCTGCTCGTGCGAAATGTTTTGTGCGAGAGGACGTACACAAAGCACCAACGAGATTGCTTTCACATGGAGTAAAAGCAAGCAATCCGACCAACACACAAAAACCTAATGTGATTTTTTTCCTTTGCCTGCTTGTCTGTCTGCTTGCCTGCCTAGCTTTAATGAAATAGGATACGAAAAACTCGGCTGTACGTGCCTGTCTTCATCTCTGTCTGTTTCTTTCGTTCTCTCATACGCACACATAAATACTATGTACCATGCTACTACATATAGCCTTTAAAAAAATATATACAGAATAGAATAGAATAGATACGGCGGTATATGTACTCGTACGGAGGAGAATAAGTCGAGACTATTTGATCAATTTTAACGTTGCTTTCGCGTGATTGATTAGACCAGTTTCGCTTTTGTTTGGTTTTTTTTTTCTTCTTCTTTTATTCGCTTCGTTAGATGTTCTAGCCGTTGCGTTGTCGTCGATGATATTTCCGTTTGTTTTATTTTATCCGTCGGCCGTCGGCCAGCGCAAAACACAGAAAAGCCAAGCCGCCCAAAAGCTAGCGCCCTTAAAGTTTTTTTCAACATTTGACCGCGGAGGTTATATAACAAGAGATTAAGGGCGCAAGTTCGTGTGTCGTTGTCGTCGTTCGTCGTCTGTTGAACAAATTACGCCACATCGCAATCTACGAGTCACCGTACGTGTATCTGTATTCTGTACAACGTAGATGGCCAGACTTGTGTGTACCTTTACCTACACTTTAACAGCTCGTATAACAATTTTCGAAACGAAAAACAGATATATATACATATATATATATACACATGGAGAAGGATTTCCACGTTCAGCGAGCGTAATAATTGAACGATGTCGCGTACGAATCCTACATATCGCCCTCGGCTCGTTAGGCACAAAATTATTTTCAAAGAATAGCTTACGTAGAATAGTTTGTCGAGAAGCTTCTTTTCGTTCTCAATCTTGTCATTATTTATTTTCGCGAAACAAGTTCTTTTCATTGCGATGGTGCTGGACTAAAGCATAATATATTGAAAGGGGGAGGGGAGGGGGAGGGTACTCTTCCAGTCGAATTTACTCAGAATCACTTTAACAATGTCTCAAGATTTATTTCAAAATTCAAGAACACAGAAGCATTTTGTCCTACGATGAGGGCCTATACCGATTTGCGTCCATGTCTAGCAGACTACACAGGTTGAGAAGGCTACCAAGAAAGTACGAGAGTTACATCTACGTGAGCTACCATTATCCATGGCATTTGTTCGCTAACGTAACACGCTTCAAATTAATAAAACAGCTACAATGCCAGCATACGTATCGTTCAGTTTTGAAAAAATTTCAAAAATACGAGCTTCCTAATGGTACCAACAACGTTTCGCAACAAGACAATGTTGCGTGACTCGAGTTCATTATTATACAGGTGAGTGTACTGTACTTACTTGGCCTCACAGCGAGCACTAATACACCAGGATAACCTAGCGCATTCTATTTTATTTTTTGCCCATTGACGGTACTCGTGGATAGAAAAGAGAGGAGAGTGTACCAAAGTAGATTTTTCTCGTGAAACGAATACATAGGCACATCGCTCTACCAACGAACGCGTAAAACGTAGGTAGCTAGATAGGTACAAGAAACACGATAGTTAGAATAGATATCTACTTGTTGCTCGTATTGGAAAATTATTTCAACGTCTGCGCAAGTTACATCACTTTATTGAGAAGCGAACTGATGAATCATTTTGAATTATTATTCTGGTAGGAGGGTAATTCCACTTTAAAACGACCCAAGACTGGCCTTGGGTGTTTCGACTTCGCTCAAAATACTTTTACCAGTTCCTATTCGTGTTCCAGCGAAAGCATCAACGTCATTTCGACATTAACCCTTTGTACGAAAAAGAGGAATGTAGGGATTAACCCTTTGTACGAAAGAGAGGAATGTAGGGTGGCTCTTGCAACTTTCAAAACAGTTTCGATCTTTTGTTAAGCATCTCAACTTTGAAAGCTTATATTTCGAAATCGAAATGATTTTTGAAATTGTTGTCGAGCAAAATTTTAGAAGCTCAAAGTTCAAATTTTAGCATGAAAATCGATTTTTCATGTTGAGCACTAAGGTTTAAAGATTTTAGTTAAAAATTCGAAAATCACTGTGAAGACACTTTTACATGTTTGTATCAACCCAGCAATTTTCAAAATGACATCTTCACGCCCCTAAGGGGCATGGAGAACCTCAATTCTGAATACAATTCAAAAAAAAGAAAAAATTGTAGTGACATATCGTATCTTAATAATTTGAGCCCACTGAGTTTTTAAATACTCGCCCATGTTTGGGATAGGTCCCCTGAGTACCCCTCCCCTTCTCTGTCACCATAAAATTAGGTAAACACCGATCCCAAAAAATACGAGCCTTCAAAGATGAGCTGTTTCAAAAAATCTCAGTTGTTTGAAAATTGCGACAAACGCATCCCTCCCTTTTGCCGATAAGGTAAGTTCCAAAGTAACGCAATTCTTTCCCTGGATCACTGAGATGAATTCCCCCAGAAAAAAAAAAAATAAACAGAAAAATAAAAAAATCCAAGGTCAGATTTTCGTTCTGTTCAGTGGTGTGGTGTGAGGTAAAATTAAGTGTAAGCAATATAAATACTGAAAATTTAGTGATTCTTGGTTGTAGTGTTGAACCTTTTATTGGTACATGAGCAATTCGACGAATGCTTACACGGACATGTTTCTACCACTTGACGCATTCCTATCCTCGTTCCCACCACTACCTAAAATTCTACAAGATACAATAGTAGGGGCAATGTTCGTTATTCCACGTTGTAAGCAAGACGTCTATTGCTTACTACACGAATAGAAAGAACAGACGGATTATAACTACACAAAGCTGTTTATGTGTAATATGAGGGGAAGGCACGTACAAGAAGCTTGAGTGAAACTGTAAACAAAATCATATGTGCGAAGAAGCAAGGATAGAAATATACATAAACACTGCGAGGACAGTTTAAGGTAAAAGAAATATGAATATAAATATAAAAGAATGTTCAATAAGGAATAAAAAATGGATTTTAGCAGTTGACAAATAGACACCTAAATTAAGTAAAGTATAACAAACGCGAATAAACATTCGAACCTATCTTACCTGCGTAAATTTTCCCCAGAACAAGATCTGACCAAGAAGGTATGAAAATCAAGCAAGTAGTACCTTTGTGATGGACAAATTTGGACACAGAATCCCTCGATATAAACATACAAAATACATTTAAGTTCCACAAGGTGACAAAGATTTTCAACTCAAAGTGGAAAAGTACTACACCACATTTCGAAATCAAAACAAATCAAAAGGACCTAGAAAAAAGACTGATGAACTTAGAAATAGAGAAAATACCCCAATTACTATATGGAAGTTATTGCATGGGAGATATCTTAAACTTCTTCTGGTTAGCCACTTTAACCTGTAGGTAGGTAGGCAGGGTACCTGTGCTGTTATCTTTCGCCACCTACCTGACTGACGAAGTACAAAAACCAGATCGTCTCTACGCTTAGCGCGCTGTTGTTGAGATAAGAGAGACGATCTGTGTGCACTAC
>FIZR01003220.1:0-30858 GCA_900060175.1 Ferrisia virgata
GTACGTACAGTATATGAATTGATACCAAAGAAAAATGTCGCGCTTAAAATACAATGTATATACGTACGTGTGATTTCAAAGGCTGAAAATGTAAGAATACAGTACTTAACCTTATTTTAAATCAATTAAAAATATCCCAATTAAAAGACACACAGCTTTTTTTGTTTTGTTCGAAAATCCGAACAATTTGAAAATCCGAACCATCCTCGGTCCCAATTAGTTCGGATTATCGACTTCCTACTGTAGTTGATTTCTTCTTACGACAAGTATTGGTTGTAATACGATATATTGTTTTCATTGATTTCAAGATTAATACATAATGTTATTCTCCTTTTTTTTTTCTCAGAATAATCGCAGTAAGATGTAAGCCTACGAATACCATACTCGTTTCAAATTAAATTTTATATGTACTTGGGTAGGTACATAGAACCCGACCTATGATGAAATGAAAAATGCAACATGCAACATGTAACATGCAAACTACAAAAAGCAAAATCTTAATTATCAACATGGAGCACCATTGATTGTGGAAAATTTGGTAAAAATTCGAAATTAAATTTCGCCAAATCTGAAACGTCTTTGCAAAAATTCATCATAAATTTAAATCAAAATAAACTTTAAACAAAATTTTTAATTTTTATAAAAATCCAAATGAATTTAAATCAAAACAAAATTTAACCAATACTGATAAATTTTGGTAAAAATTTGTAATGAATTTATATCTAAATAAAATTATAAGCAAACTGAAAAATTTTAGAGAAATTTCAAAATTTACTTAAATCAAAATTAAATTTTAACAAAACTGAAAAATGTTGGTGAAATTTCAACATGAATTTAAATCAAAATGTAATTTTAACAACACTGAAAAATTTTAAGGAAATTTCAAAATAAAATTTTAACAAAACTGGTAAATGTTGATGAAATTTCAAAATGAATTTAAATCAAAATGAAATTTTACATAGCTGAAAAATGTATATAAAAATTAGAAATGAATTAAAATTAAATTAAAATTTTAACAAAACCGAAAAATTTTGGTGAAATTTTAGAATGAATTTAAATCAAAATAAAAGTTTAACCAAACTGAAAAATTTCAGTGAAATTTCAAAATAAAACTTTAACAAAACTGGAAAATGATGAAATTTCAAAATGAATTTAAATCAAAATGAATTTAAATTAAATTAAAATGTTAACAAAACCGAAAAATTTTGGTGAAATTTTAGAATGAATTTTAATCAAAATAAAATTTTAACAAAACTGGTAAATGTTGATGAAATTTTAAAATGAATTTAAATCAAAATAAAATTTTAAAATAACTGAAACATTTATATAGAAATTAGAAATAAATTTAAATTAAATTAAAATTTTAACAAAACTGAAAAATTTTAGTGAAATTTTAGAATGAATTTATATCGAAATAAAAATTCGAAATAAATTTAAATCAAATTTAAATATAAAAATTCAAATGAATTCAAGTCAAAATAAAATTTTACTCCTCTGAAAAATTTTTCTAAAAATTAGAAAGGAATTTTAATCAAAAAAAAAATTCCACAGAATTCTAAATTTTGTAATAATTTTAAAAGCGAATTTCAATCAAAATAATATTTTACCAAAACTGAAAATTTTCGATAAAAATTCGAAATATATAAAAATTAAAATGGAATTTCACCAAAATAATTTTTTTTTTTTAAATTCAAGTTGAATTTTAAACAAATTAAAATTTTACCAAACTTGAAAAACTTGTTTAAAATTTAAAATGAATTTAATTCAAAATAAAATTTCAACAAATTTTGAATTTCATTGCAAAAATTTGAAATGAATTTAAATCAAAATGACTTACTTTACTTTACTTTTCTTCCTCATGATATTTCACCAAAACTGAAAAATTGTAATAAAAATTCTAAATAAATTCACATCAATATTAAATTTCCTCAAATCTAAAAATTTTTTGTAAAAATTAGGCAAAAATTTAAATAAAAATAAAATTATTTAAAAACTGAAAAATTTTGCTAAAAATTAAAAATGAATTCAAATTAAAATAAAATTTGAACAAATCTGAAAAGTATTTGCAATATGAAAATTTAAATACATGGAATTCGCCTTTTAACAATACGCTTCGCAAAATCGTGTCGTATAAATTCTTATGCAAGGTTTTATCGTTAAAAATGCCTTTTACATAATATAGGTGATAATCAGTTAGGTGCCGAAATTAAAGTACTAAGTTAGAACTGTCGACATAGCGGGTTTATTCAAAAATTATTTATTACAGTATTTTTTCCAATCGAAGTTGATTACAATTTGAATTATGAAAAACAAAAATAGGCCTAACACTCAAATACTTAATTCTTCACAACATACACACGTGTAGGTTAAATCAATGTTCAGCTTTCGGCTGGTGAAAAAAAAACAACTAGGTAGTTGGTAGGTATTGTAGGCAGATTAAAAATGGAGTGAATGAGCACTGAAAAAATTTATTTGAATAATTTTCAAACATTCAATGAAATACGATGTTAAAATAAAATCATTTACCCTTAAACGAATTTTTTCAACAAAAAACTTTACTCGTATATGAATGTATTCATTTTATTGTTCCTGAGATGAACTCTCAACATGAGACAATTTCACAAATACGAACACGCACGAGTGAAAAATAAATAGCATTAATTTATTAATTCTCACAATCAAGTCCCTAAATGTGTAACAATAATTTTTACAACTTGGATCAGAATTTTTTGGTTCTCAGTACCTTTACAAGAGAAAATAAAATTATCAACAATTAACAACAAAATATATAAAAATTAAACTTATTAACATACATTCATGAAGTTGAAGTGGCGTTGGAGCACTCGACACCAAGTCGTAGTAGAAAAAAAAAATACAAAGTAAAAATTCAACTTAAAAACAAAATTATACATTTAAAAAAAAATGCTAAAAACTTCTACAATGAAATTTAAAAAGAATGGTAAAAATGTTTTAAAATCAATTAGCACAAATCAAGTTCGTACGAACATTGCCATATACACAAGAAATTAAAATTACAGGTACGAATTTATAACAAGTGCCTTTAGAAATAAAATAATGTACAGTTAAATAATAATTCTGACTAAAGTATAGATATCTATTCAGGAAAGCCGCGATTTATAGAGGTTCTGATGAATTCATCAAATTCAAACAACACTCGCAGTTTTCTTAAAACAAGTATCTCATATACACAAAATAGATATGTACATTATGATTTTGCGCAAGTTCCGCAAAACCATTTGGCTGAATCAGGTGCCGATTTTATACCGACGCAAACCCAATGGTACCAAGCGTCACAGCCATCACAGCCTATCATTGGACTACCGTCGTCTTGAGCACCACAGGCTGGACAGACCCAAACTTGATTGCCATCCGCATCGTAGTAAAAAGCTGCTGGTTTGACTTTTTCTTCGACTTTTTTGTTTTTCTGCTTTTCTTTATTTTTAGGTTTAATTTTAGCGTTACCAGAACTCTTATCGTTTTTCGAAATTGTTATAGGTTCAACCGGCTTGGAAAAGCTGGTACTAGGTTCAGAAGTCATCTTGGATTGCTTTTTACTCGGTTTACTCGTCAAAGCCGATATTTTGGCTAATTCCGGCGAAGGAGCGCGATCAAAGTGAGCCGGACTTTTTGGTAGATCGTCGTGCTTGACTATCGGTTTAATGACTATTTTCGGAGACTGAATACCGCTGGGTGACAACTGAGGCGAGTTTGGATTACCCAATTTTAACTTTAGCTTGGGAACGGACGGATCTTCAGCGGGAATGTTGTCATTTTTTTCCGCGTTTAGTTTCTTATCTTTTTTAATTTTGTTCTTTTCTTTAACTTTGATCTTTTTCAGTACTTTATCTTTCTTCTTTCCTAATTTCTCTTTATTTTTCAACTTATCTTTTTTGGTTTTCTTCTTATCTTTTTCGCGTTTATCTTTTTTCATTTTCTTTTTCAGTTTCTTATCCGTTACGGCGGGCGTTTCGTTTTCAAATTTAGGTTCAGGTTCAACAACCACGACGGTATTTCTAATCGAAGGTTTAATTTTAGTATCGACATTAGCTTGCATTAAGGCTGGCGGTGGTAATGGCAGGTTCGGCATTTCAGGATGAGGACCGTTGCTATCGAATCGACCGAAACCGGGTAAAAACGAATTAGGAGTGAATCTCGGTATAAGCGGGTTATGAGTCAAGGAAGCTGGTATAATACCCGGAGTTTTATGAATATCGTTCATGATCGAATACAAAGGTACATCGGTCTCAATTTCCATCATCTTGGGTTTATGTTTTTCTACTATTTCTACCGGTTCGTGATTGATTTCTTTAAGCTTTTTGGCAGGAATTTCGTGTTTCTGCTTTTTCTTACGTTTGAGATGTTTTATCGGCGGCGGTGCTGGTGGTGGAGGTTCTTCAAAAACAACAGGTTTTATTTTTTCTTCTTTATGATTGATTTTTTCTACTTCGTATTTTTCGCGACTACCTTTCACCACTGCTTCGATACATTCGTTGATTTGAGCATTTTTCTCAGCCGTCGTTGTTGGTTTAGGTACAGGTGACTCGGCTCGTTCTTCTTTTACTTTGGAGATCCGTTTGAATATATTGAGTTTTTGTCTGTTTGGCTCCGTGGTCAGTTTTTCTTCAACAATAATATCTGGTTCAGGAGCTTTTTCGGGTATTTTTTCTATTTTAGGTTTAGGAATTTTGGACTCTTTAGGACTAGCTGGCGCTGGTAATTTGATTTTTTCAGGACGAATTATTTTAGGCGAATCGTTTTCAATATTTTTATTATGGAATGACTTGAACGGTTTCAATTTGGAAACTTCTTTGTGGGTTGCTAATTTTTTAATTTTACTATCGTCAAAATCTTCTTTACCATTTTGATGAACTTCGTCACGTATTTTACGTTCGGCTTTCACATTAACATTATTCACAGTTTTGCTCACATGGCTAGCTTTCTTGTTATCACCTTTAACTTCCGGTGGTACGGTAGGGTAAGACGAGGGTTGCGTTGGGTTAGCATTCGTGTAATTGTTTAATTTAGGTACCCTAGCTTCAGCCATTTTACCTTCTCTGGCTGGCGACAGGAAACCGGACGTAGTCATCATGACACAACTCAATTCACGTAAAGGTCTACCAATTTCTTCGGATATAAGTTGCGCTATTCTTTTGTTATTTATTACTTCGGTTTCTGGTTTTTTGAATAACGTAGAATTAGGTACCTCGTTGTTTAGGTTTGGTAACGAATCTTCAGTTACAGTCTCTAAATTGCCATAATTATCTTCCGAAAGTTCTGGGTACATAGCTGGTAAATGCTCGTGTATGTGTACCGGCCTAGTAACTACTTCTCTGCTACCTGGTTTTAAAAAATTCAAATTTGATTTCTTTTCTAGCGGATATTTTGGTACTTTGGTTTTGAGCGGAATTGACGACACGTAATCGGCATACTCTTTTAAATCTTCTACATTAATACCCATTTCCGAGAAAGCTAAATTAATTTCTTCTAAGGCTGGATGCGTATGATTTAGATGTTCAGCGTGCCCATGGATGTTGGTACCTAGCCGTTTCAAATAACGATGTAAAACATCTACTAAGATTTGCAACGATGTCGTTGATATGCTGTGCCATCCTATTGTTTTGCATATCTGCGATACGATTATTGAAAGCAATTGACGAGTCCACGGCTCCATATCAATACCTTGAAAGTATGTTTAGTAGTGTCGCTACGCTAGATTTTTTACTGTTACGAAAATCGAATCCATTTTGAATAAGCTGAAAACAGTGATCGCAATTTTTTGAAGTTATTTCATAAAAATCTAAAAAACATTTTTGATGAATTAAGCTCACCTTTCCGCATTATATGTTTTCAGGCCTACGGTGATAAGTTTGCCAAAACAACGGTGTGTAGATTTCCATTTCTGTAAACAAAATTGATGAAATTAAGATTTTGAACGAAATAGAATGAATAATGAATCCACGATGATTATTAACAATGCGCGGTAGTTTGTCAAAAATTATGAATTCATAAGAGATACGGTAAGTTTTAGAAACACCATTATAAAGATAGCTTTTCAATTCATTGTATTAATCAACACACTTACCAACGATATATTCTTTGGATTAAAGTTATAAAAACCGTCGAGTTATGATGAATTTTTGTAATAATTGACAATTTTTTTACAAATGTTAATTGCGTTATGCAAGTTGTAGTGTTTACATGATAGAGAAAATACCAAGAAATACTAAATCAAGTAAAACGATTGTAAGTACAGAATACCGATAGATTATAGCCGCAAAGTGACAAACAACAAAATTAAAAGTATAGAAACTATTAATAAAAGTTAAAACTAGAATTTCTGATACAGTTCTTCAACTATTTTATATAATACACCTATTATAAATTTTTATTCAGTAGAAATGGGAGGCATCTTTTTTTTTGAAACGCAAACTTCGTAGCCTGGTTAATAATTATATTTTGTATTTTTTGTTTTATTCAAGTTCAAGTGAAATTTTGTAAAAAGCGCTGTCTACCAACAATGCAAAACAACTTTTCCAAAATTTTCTGTAGGGTGCGCTTTCAACAAAGTTTCTGAAATTTTACCTGGCAAAAACAAATTTTTAGAGGTTTGAAATATGTGTTTTCATTATTTTTTTTTTCATTTTAATTCCTTTTGATGTTATTGTCAAAACTTTTTTCTGAATTAATAAAAAGTAGGTTGTAGAAAACAATTTTTATTAAATTCATACAATTTAAAAGAATGTAGCAACCGAAAAATCATCTCATAATCACAATCATATTAGTCGCTAGAGTGCCATAATCATTTTGGCTCATTTTATCATGTTCATTTTTCGTAGAGGAAATCATAGTACCAGAAACTTTAAGCATTTCTTGTTTAGGTAAATGAAAATATAAGTAAGTATAATCCATTTTATGAAATGCCTGCTTATTAATGTACCTTATAGACAAAGTTTATTAATTGAATTATATTAAATCATTTACAGATCGCTCACATCAATGTTCCTAACCTAATATGGCATTCTTTGAGAAAGTATTTCTTATTTTTCCAACTATTCTGATTCGTAAGTTTTTCCACCATACTTTTTCGAGATGAATTATGTATTTATTTATTTCATTATTTTTAATACCATTCTATGTAGCATTTTACGTGAACAGTAATGTTATTCAGTCTAATAATAACATCAAATGTGAATTTTATGATGAAAAATGTACGGATCCTCAGAATTGTACCTCTAACATGACAAATGAGCGGTAAATGAACTAATTACACTACTTTAATGGTAGAATGAGAATAAAGTTAAGTAATTTGCTTCGATTCGATTACAGCGATAATACCACTTTTGCAAGTAATAGAATTGAAAACTGCGAAGTTGGCAAAGTGAATTTTTGTTTTGCCCTATGGTCAAATGACTCTGGACAAATAACTGTCAAAAAGAAGGTGCGTAGTAATATTAGAATATGCGTATTTTATTGATTTTTTTTTAATGATTTTAAAATCTCGCAGGGTTGTTTCGATTCTGGCTTCGATAAAGTTTGCCGTGGCCAAAAGAAATGTATTAGTGTGAGAAAAAGGGCTCAGTTTTATTATTGTTGTTGTGATACCGATATGTGTAATGCTAATTTCTCGTTCGAAAATTTTGTACCCGAAAAATATTTGGATGATTATGAATGTAAGTATGCGAATCTCAAATGTGCTTTTTTCACTTTCTTTGTGCAACATCCATTTTAAGTGAAGATTATTGTTTCAGATTCATCCGTGACTGAATCTGTTCCAATTTTGGTCCATGTGATTGTGATATTAACTTGTTCCGTATTAGTAATAACATTGTTCTATTCGCTTTATTCATTCAGAAAACGTGAACTGTGTTATTTCAATAGAGTAAGTGTTGTTTTGAGTTATATTAAATATTCTGATTTATTATTTTGGTAAAGTAATGTATTGTATTTTTTTTTTGTTCGTTATAGAATTCACAGTTTGATCAAAGATCTCAGACTGATTCATCATCTATAGAAAAACTTCTACCAATTGAATTATTGGTAAAAAAAGCTGAAGGAAGATTTGGAGAAGTTTGGAAAGCGACGTATAAACCTAAGAATGAATTCGTAGCTGTGAAAATTGTACCTGCTCAGGTATTTTCTTTTTTCCTTCAAGGTCTGGAGTATTATCTCAGTTATATGAATATAATATTCAATGGCATTTTTTTTTTGCAGTTCAAACCGTCGTGGTCTACCGAACTAGAAATATTCAAAGCTCTGCAATCTGGTCATGAGAATATATTACAGTTTTATGGTGCCGAAAAACATTACGACGGATCTCATCCTAAATATTGGTTAATTACAGCGTATCATGAGAGAGGTTCACTATGTGAACATCTCAAAAATAATATCCTTACATATGAGCAAGCTTGTTCTATTTCGTATACCATGGTTAGGTAAATGTTCACCGAAGTAGCATCTGTATAATTTAAAGAAATTTCCTGCATAGTGTTTTTCTAATTACGTTTTGTATATTTTAGAGGATTGGAATATTTACACGATGAAATTTTCGATAAACTACACGAATGTACGAAACCGGCTATCGCGCATCGAGATTTCAAAAGCAATAATGTACTGTTGAAAGACGATTTTACAGCTTGTATAGCTGATTTCGGTTTAGCGATAATTTTCAAAAATTCCCAATTCGATGATAGCAATCATGGACAGGTAATTGTTTATATCGTACGATTTCCGAATATAATGTGCCAGACGAATAGAGAAAAACCTCATTGATGATATCTTCGTTTGGTGATAGGTTGGTACTAGGCGTTATATGGCTCCGGAAGTGTTACAAGGATCGATTACTTTCTCAGTCGCCGCGTTCCAACGTATTGACATGTACGCGTGCGGATTAGTTTTATGGGAGATCTTATCGCGATGCACTGCTCACGAGGTAACATAAGATTGTTTTTTGAATTGACATTAGTTTCAATGAACGCGAACCTTATGAAATGGAATACTTAATTTGTAGGATGCTACCGCAAAGTACCGATTACCTTTTGAAGAAGAACTAGGTGAACATCCTACTATCGAGCAAATGCTTGAAGTGGTAGTTAACCAGAAAAAACGACCCAAGATTAAAGAAACTTGGGAGAATAATCCGGTAATTATTAAAAATTGTTTGCACTTGAAAATTTTATCTCATTTCTGATCTTGCCCTTATGCGAATTATTTTACAGCTGTTGACTAATATTTGTAAAACGGTTGAGGATTGCTGGGAAGCAGAACCAGAAGCTAGAGTTACTGCGTCTTTGGTGGTTGAAAGATTTTCTCGGTATTTAAATTCAACTACCACATGCGAAACTGAAGCGAAACTTTTACCCGATGTTTAATCGTTATTAATTATTATTCATTACTGTCGAACTCCGTACGAGTTGCTGTGTTCTTCTGAATTTTAGTATTATGAAGCTTATTCCGCTTTCACCATCAAGCTTCGGCGTTCTAACGAGAAGAAAATACGCTAATGGCGCTATTATGTTTTTTAGCGTATTATTATTGAAACTTTCATCCTAAGTAAATTTTTTATACTTGTAGAGTTTATTGTTACCTGATATCTTTTGTAATATTTTTTTATACGCAAGCGTTTTGATAATGCTCATTTTTATATTTATTTTATGTCAAGAAATTGTATGTATATGTTTTGCTACATTTTGTGTGTATTATTGGAATGTTATATGTATTTAGGCTAATGAAGCTATTCGTTGTATTTTAATTGTATTTTAACACGTCCAAACTTTTTGTGCCATGAGTCTGCTGAAAACAATTTAGGTTAACCTTAAGTAGACAACCAATGCCATTTTTGGCATAACATGTAATTCAAAAGTGTAAAAATTTGACAACCAATGCCAAAAATGGTATATTAGTATCATTTTGAAAAACTTTCCTGACTTTTTTAAGATAATTTGGGAATTATAATTTTAATTGTGATGGTAAATTTTCATGGCATATGGAAGACATATTCATGAATGTAAGTAAAAATTTTGTATCGATCATTCATCTCTTGGTTTTGATTACGAAAAAAACAATATGGGATATGCGTTTTTGGCAATGATTGTCAAATTTAAGATGGTTCATTAAAGATTAACATGAAATATGCCGTTTTTGGCATTGGTTGTTTAATTTAGTTTTATTTAAATGTATTTCAAATTTTAATTGTACAGATTTACTGATGTTTCTAGTTGTATAGCATTGTTAAAAACATCAAGTAAAATCCTTAATTAAAAATGCTGTATTTTGATACTTTATACGACGAATTTTTAATAAATGATGATAAATTAAATCACGTTTTATTGTACAAGCGTTAATTACAACAGAAATAATTATTTTATCAGTAAAAATAACAATTTTACTGTTAAAAGTTGATCCAGGACTGATAAAAACATTATAGTTGAATTTCTGATGAAAAATGACGATGAAATTCGTGAAAACCCGATTAATTGATTAATTTTATAATTATTATAATCACTAATTAATGTAGAAGGAATTAAAAATAAAAATTTATATATTAGTGTAGTTTATTATAATCGTCATATAGCACTGCCTAGTGAGGAAAAAAATTACTAGCATAATCAGCTGTGACGTCTAGTTAAGGATAACATTAATAGCGCACTCTGTTAGCATTGTTGAGAAGCTTCCTCGGAGAAAAAATAATAATTTATTGATTGGTTGAATGTTGACTGTTGATCGTTACAGTCAATAATCAACAATCAACCAATCAATAAATTATTCTTTTTTCTCCGAGGAAGCTTTCTAACAACGCTAACAGAGTGCGCTATTGACGCTACCTTCAATCAAATATTTTTACATTGCGAATTTAAATAATGAACAATGTTATTTGCATTGCCTATTGGTGTTTTTTTGCAGATATTCCTTAAAAATAAAACACATAATGGTTAATTTTACCGCAAATCTTTGTATTACTTTTAATTCGTTAATTTTTTATCGTAAATAATTGAATAAAGTGTCATTTTATATGTTTTTTAATACGACGAATTCAATGGTGATGTTATTTTTCGGGTGGAATTAATTTTTAACGATGGATTCGCCGGTTTTATTTTCAACTTTCTTAGATCTCCGTTTACCGCCATTTGGGAAATAAGGACTTCAAGTATAGCTTTTTTCATTTCAAAATGCTGGTGTTTTGTTGTTTTTTTCCAGATAAAATGTACTTCAGCTTATAAAACGGCATTAATTAACCACAATATGAAAGAAAACAAAAAGATTTTATTAAAAGCATTTATTTTATAAAAATAATATTACCACTTACATAGGTACTCTCAATAATTCGAAGAAAATACTGTTTTTTATTTGGTAATTTTAGAATCACGAAAATAATAAAAATAAGCACTCACAAATTTACTAATGTTTAACAAAGAGAAAAAAAAGTTATAAATACGATAAAAAATATTGACTCGAATTAGAGTAATTAATTTTTTTGTTGAAATACAAAAATAATGAACGTATAAAAATAAACAGATAGATGAACAGAACACACTTAGTACGGTAAGTAATTTGAATGATGTAAATTTCAATGGTTTTGGATTTTGGTTCTGTGATCAACAAGACGAATATTTTTCGCATGAAAAAAATCCGTTTGCTGTTAGAAAATCGTGTTTGATGATCAAATATCAGGAAAATAAATCTCTGCCGAATTTGATCATCATCGTCGTCATTTTCACCTAAAAGCATACGGAATTCGGGACTGTCTATGGATTATTTTCATACTCTGATACAGGTAATTTATGTATTAACAAAGCTTTCAAGCGGTACTTTCAAAATAAAGAATGATTTTATCTAATTAACTTAACAAAATATATGGAATGATTAATATAACCAATAATTATGCACCTGACATTAAGTTATAACATAATGAGATTAAGACCTATATTCGTATCGAATATTTTCTCCGCATTTAATACGTGTATTTTCCAAAAGTTGCAAACAAAAGGTTTCTAGAAAATTTATAAATTTTGTGTCTGTTTTATGCAGACAAAAAATGCGAATGTAGGTCTAAATTGTTGCCTTATCTTAAAATAATAGGTACATAATGTAACGATGAATCTTTTTTCTTAGTTGAAAATTACATTAAAAAGGAACAAAGATAAGGTTCGTGTTAATTCTTCGAATTAGTCTAATCTCGCAACAGTTGATTAATAATTTAGGTTACTTCAACAACACAAAAAAAAAAAAAGAAAAAATTAACTTTAAAATCTTAATGGCTACTAAAGCGCAGTAATAAATGAGCCTGTTATAATATAAAATACTTCACGTCGATAAAGAACGAAAAACAAAAAAAAAAAAAAAAAAAAAACTATATGGAATATCTAAAAAAAAAAAAAAAAAAAAAACAAACTATATGGAATATCTAGATTTCTTCGTTATTAAAACCGTATCTCGCTAAATTATTAAGGTTAATGACTGAATGAAAATTTGTGCCTGTTAAATTACCGTATTATGACTTCTTAAATATGGTACATGTAACTAAAATAAAAACATATAAAAAGAAACAAAAGGAAAAAAAACAAAAAACAAAACTGAAAAAAATAAGGTATACACATACAACATAAAACAAAGCGAACATCGACAAATCAAAAAAGAGAAACACACCCGAAAGCTTTTGATATAAAATGCTTACGCATACAATATACCCTTTCAGTATTTCATACAGATATGTATTGGAATAGTCGGACATAGCAGGCTTATGTAAGAAAGATTGAAATAGAGAGATGAAGCCTATAAAAGGTAATACAATAACGTTTAACGGTTTGAAATTTGACAGGAACTTTGTTAAAAATGACCAGAAATAGGTAATACCGCTGAACGTGGTACTAAACCTTTTTGATCACCTCGACAACATAATATCCATTTATCATCAACCTCCAATACTACCTTTAATTTTTCGCCTTCGTTGTACGATAAGTGGCCATTATCCGATGGAAGACGATGGCTCAAAGTTCGTACGTACTTAGTCATCGATTGTTGGGTACGACGATTCGAAGACGAAGATGGTCTTTTACGTTCGCTTGTTTTAGGTTTATTGTAACGTTGACTATGCTGAGGCAGACTGTTGGGTCTGACCGGATGTGTTGATGGCACGTTTTGATCTATACGGCTGGTACGGTTGGCCGATGCGAGTTTCGTTTTAGCTGCTGTAGTTTTATTCGATTCGAATTCCGGTATCCTTTTAACCCTGTGAATATGTATAAAAAGTAGAATGATTCCAATTATCTGGCGAGGCGGTTGGGTAGGGAATAATTTACTTACGTCGTCGGTGAAATTGTCTTTTTAACAGCCATTGGAATATTTGAACTAGGAGATGATGGAGATCGTTTCGCTGGAGTTGAACATCTTGGTGAAGACGCTATTGTAAAATGCAAGGAAGACGGTGGACGTACCGGAGACGTAACTGGTCTTGGGATACGTGATTTAACAGCAGGCGTATTGCTATCTTCCCTGAAAGAAGATTTAAAATAGATGAGTATAATTATAATTTTCGTAAAGATTCCAGAGTTAAAACGGTATACAAACATGGCTCTATTGATGAAGGTATCCCTGGTACTATCTGGAGATCTTTTTTCAGCCAACATTTCCCATTTCTTTTGCAACTGTTTGAATTTCATTTCACGTCTGACGCACAGTTCAAGCTCTTCGGATTCTTTTTCCGTATCGAAAGCTACGCTGACATCGCCTTCGGTCGTAGAAGAGGTAACATCGTGTAAAGTACTTTCGTCGATAGTCTTGTCAGCGATTACAGTTCGATCTAAGCTATCCGAATATGCTTCTTCGTCTTCGATGGCAAGTCGTTCAAAAGCTGAGGCCAATTTCGAACCGAATTGTATTCCACTCCAACGTTTTTTCACCGTGCTAGCGATATCGTTGAAGTTTATGTTATTCGACGAATCTATACATGATCTGGGTCTTGATCCCGAGCTCCTTATACCTGATTTACGAATATAGAGTATTAAATGAGGTTGGAAGTGAAAAGAAAATTATAAACACGGTTTAAACTTACTGCAATCTAATTCTTCTTCTTTACTGGCCAAAGACCGGACTATTTTTCGAAGCACCCATGAAGTCCTATTGTTTCCTTGGCAAGGTGAATTTTGCTAGAGAAAAATAATTTAAATTAATTCAGATATGTGTTGTATTTGTTTAACAGTTTTCTTTCCATTATCACTTACTCCTAATTGCATTAAACTTCTATGTAACATTCTGCACTCGTACAGTAAATCTAATTCAAAGGTAAGATGAGCTAACGGTTTCAAAATAGATAACAACTGATCGGTGAGCTGTCTATCGGACATTATGCCTTTGGATGACGATAACATGATACCTTGTTCGACATAATGTTTTTTTAGAATCGATTCCCTGGTTCTTAAATAACTTAACCAAGTATCTAAGCCACGAACGCTGCAAAATAATAAAATAAGTCAGATTAATTGGCTCGTGAATACATAATATAAAACTGATGCCAGATCGAAGCTTACTTCAGCAGACCAAAAATAAAAGCATTAAATTTCAGTAGTCCTTCGCTAAGAACATCTTCGTTATTTAATTTTAAGACTAGTTCATGCAGAGCGCGAGTCATTGGTCCTGAAAAACAGAATATTGAATATTATTTGTACGTAGCGGCGCTGATAACGTGTCATCACCTACGAGTATAAAGCATATTTTGACGTACCTAACTGAGCGGCGGCTTCGACCACCTGCCATACAGAATTATTTATATCACCGAAAGCAGTCTCTAACGTCGGTTTCAGTCCGTGATTGAGTATGGCATAAAGTGCAGGGCATAGCTGGTTCAATACAAGTTGGTTTACGGTTTCTTGGCATTCGGCCGAGTTGATGATACGTTTAGTAGCTTCCTCCACCGAATCGATCAGTTCTACGAAAATGAAAAATGTATTATTTTGTTTAATTAATAAGAAAAATACGCGATATATTAATAGATTATACGTGTATTCGTACCTTTTTTATAATTATACGATCCAGTTCTCGATTCGGGTAAATGTTCGCAGAAACTGTGTTTTTCCGATTCGCATTCTTCGTGAATAGCACTATCGAAAGCCGAATGTAATTTCATCTGAAATTAAAAATTATTATGTAGCTTGTCGTTATCAGATTCCCATTTGAAAGAATTGTCTGCTTAGGTAATACAACGTACCTGATATTGAGCTTTATGCTGACCAGAAATAGATGAATTTGGCGAATTTGGCGGTGTTTTACTACTACGATCGGCAAAGCTAACGGTTTTCTTTACAGTCTACAGCAAAAATACATTATTATAGAGATTGAAAATTTTAACTAATATTGCGATTATTATTATTGTGCATTGATTTTTTTACCTGATATCTCAATTGGGCAGCTTCATCGTCGTTCCAGTGGAACGCTGCTTCCAACAAATGTTCCAGTCTTCTAGCATCTTGATCCGAATGTGGACCTGGACTATCACAATGACTCCCGGCACTCGAGACTCCTTCATCTTCGGAGCAATAATCTTTATCCGTTGATTTCTACAAGTTTATAGTACGATTAGGATTCGTTTGATAATTTGAACTAAATGACATGATCATGATATGGAATTTCTATTCTGTTTCGAAAAGGGAGAATCAAAACAAAGAGGAGGCTGATACTTCAATGTTTAAATGATTTAAATTTCTAATTCCGGAACAAATTGCTGAAGGGAAGAATTAAATCGGATCAAAATTTAAATCAGGATATTCAATTCCGCTCAAATAAAGTTGCACAAATAAACGGGTTCCCGAATTCAAACCGGATAGTATCCGGTAATCATCAAAATATTCCTGTGATTGGTTGTTTTTATCACCAACCAATCAGGTGAAAGAAAAAAAAGATTCATATGAAAAACAAAACATGAAAAGGTCAAATCGGTCGTGTCAAACGGGCAAAATCGTTCATAATAAAAGCTTCCGATTCTCAAGCAATCTGATAGACAAATCGGATATTTGTTTAACTCCACGTTCAAAACAACAAAATATATTGTATTGGAAACTGGTTCAATGATGTAAATGATATTCATATCATTGATAATCAATTGATTTCTCGATGTTTGAGATTATCTCGATGATCAACAATAATTAATCAATATGCTGAACTTGTTTTAATGGGCTCTAGAATCATAATTAATTTTGCATCAAGTTTACAAATCTTGAATGAAAACAAAATTAATAAGAACAAAAACTTTGATTTGCGAAAACAAGAACAGAATTTAGAACTAAAATTCCAAAATTCACTCGTTCTTCTATCTCTGACGCAGTCATTATAATCTCGTAACTAAATATTGAGAAATCCGTGGTCAGGGATGGAAGAACGACAAATAATCGAGAAACAAAAACGTAAAGAACATGCGATTTTAGAGAATGAAAACGAAAAGAAGAACAACAAAGTTGAGTAATCAAAAAACGAGGATAATGAAAGGAATCATACTCTTTTTGAAGAACAAAAAACAATCTAGAAAATTCATGTGAAAGAACATAAACAAGAATAAGAACAACCATTTTCCGTTTGCTCCCCTATTTTTTCTTTTTTTAAATTTCAGCAGATATTTCCTCGACTTAAGAGTTTTTTTTTGCTAGTTTTAACTAATCAACAAGTGGGCAAAGTGGTTATCAATTTTGGTCAAAATTCAAAAATAAATGGTAAAAATGAAGATATTATCAGCTTATTTTTTTGATCCGACCTCTCTCTAAACGCCACCACCAGCCTCCTTAATACGGCCAAAATTCAAAAAAATATAAAAAATGAATTAACGTATCGATTGTTGCTAATTTGAGGTCGCTGAGCTTTGAATATTCACTTATTTTTTGTGTCCATCGCCCGGATGCCCCCTAGGAAATCTGGAAAATGATTAAAATGGCGTCTAGAATAACGATTGTTACTAATTCATCACCGCTGAGATCGAGTATCAAATTTTTTTCTTGATTCGACTCCCTCGTGTTCTGAACGAACCTTCAAATTACCAAAAATTTGAAAAATGTGAGTTCAGAAGAGTTGAATTGAGAAAGTAAGTTGGTACTCGATCTCAGCACTGCTGAATTACTAACAATCGATGTGCTACACGTCATTTTATTCATTTTCCAGTACTTTTTTCATTTTCAGGGGGCTTGGAGGGCACTTGGAGTGGACCCAAAAAAAAGTTAATATTCATGCTCACCGACCTTAAATTAGCAACAATCGATACGTCAATTCATTTTTTCAATTTTTTCAAAATAATGACCGTATTGAGAGGATTGACGATGGTGCAGGGGGAGGGGGGTTTGGAGAAAGAAACTCAGCGTCCTCAAATCAGTAGAAATCCATGTCACTTCACTTTTACAATTTTTTTTTTGAATTTTGACCAAATTTAAGAACCTCTTTGCTCACCAGGGGTGTTAAGATCTCATTCTGAAAATTGATCAGGTTTTCAGGTTTTTAAATGGTAGTTTTCGATCTCTATACTCATTATGAAAAGTTCAGCTTTCATCTCAAAAGTTGAAATTTGAGCTTTCAAAAATTTAAACATTAATTTGGAATTTTCATTGAATTATTAACAAAACTACCCAAACAGATTTATCTTAAATTTAACCAATCTTGAATTATGAATCTTCAAAGTTGAACTGTTTGACTAAAAAGTGCAATTATTCAAAAATTGTCAGCTTCCCCCCCCCCCTTCCATGAAAGCTTAAGGCCAAAATGACGGTAATTTTTTTACTATACCACCAAGAGGAACTCGCAAAAAAATTTTGATCGAAATCGATGGACCCGAGTTACTTTTAGGTTGTTTTAGCATGGAATGAGTTATTTTTTTACTCTAAGTTTTCATTGGGAATGATAAATTGAAATTTGAATGGCTAAAATTTTTACCACGTTAGTTTGAGGTCATATGATAATTATTGAGCATTTGTCGTTGTCAATTTTCCAAACTTTGCAAAAAATGATCCACCCTAACTGAATAGATAAATATTACATCAACTTGCCTTTTGTTGAGCTGAGCTAAACTGCGAAGGTAAAGATCTTCTTTTTTCAGGTGTCGATTTGTTATCGTCTCTTCTCAACTCGAACATGCTATACCTGAAATTTATTAAAATACATACGATTGTACGAAATCAAAAAAATAAAAATAAAATACAACACGAATCAAATAATTGAAGAAATAAAAGGTTACCTTTTAGTATTGGTTACATTTTTTTTCGATTTAATATTCTGTAAAACCGGATTCCTAAGGATACCTTTAGGTAATGGTGGTCGTTTACTTTGATCTTCGTATTTACAAGCCGATCCGCCCGAATCGGTTAATAACGTCGAAGACCCTCGAAAACCAGACGACGGTTGGGTACCTGTACTACAATTCGAGGTACAATCAGTTTTAATTTCATCGGTTGGTTCCATCGCCGAGGTACAAATGAGAGATCTTCCAAAATCGTCCAACTTTTCGGCGTATTTCTGTAACTCCGGATCTTTCATCAAAGCTTGGCAATATTCGCGAGGTAACAAAAACATCAGTGATTCCCAATCGCGTATGTGTTGGTAATCTGTAAACCAGAAAATATGCGAAAATATAGACGAATGCTTTGATTTAGGATTATAAATAATTTCGAAATCGTATGTACTCGCCTTTATTTCGAACGGATTCGAAATCTGGGCAGGAACATGGTCGTTTCTTTTTCTCTTTTTGAGCTTTTTCAACGAGTTGAGGAAACGCTGAAGCATGTTCGGTGGTAGGAGAAGGTGAAAATTTCTGCGGCCATAAAAACACGTTTTTCAAATCTAGCTCGGTGGCGTGTTCTTGCAGAAATGATAAATCCGGTAAGGTGTAATTCGGATACATAACGTAGACTGGATTATTAGTAGCCTGATGAAAATAAAAAATATATAAATACACGTTTTACGATACACGTAATAAAGGTCCATATCTTCGATCATATCGTTCGAATAAAATACGAATAATTATAGTATACTTAGTACTCTAAGGCTACGTAAGTATTCGAGATAATTCTTTAGCAATATACGAGATAAGCGAAAGCAATTCTGCATCTGTACGAACGTAATCTTCAACTTACGCTGGTATTTTGATTAGATGTCGGACTCAAAGCACTATCACCGTCTGACGAGCAGCTCGTTTGCATACTTCGATCCATGATCTTGATTGGTTTCACTCCGGCTACGTATTTTTTGGCTGCTTTGCGTCTACGTTGCTCTTTTACAAATTGTCTAGCGCTATCGAAATACTTATCGCGGATGAAATTACCGCCGGACGATTTATCCAAAGGTAATCCACTGCACGTTTTCGTTGTATCTTTCTTTAACATTTCTAATCTACCAGAATGGCTGGAAAAACTGCTACAACTATCGCTCATTGCTACAGATCTATCGATCTCGGCTACGCGATCGGCTACTAAACTATCCTCGAAAATGTCACAGCCTTTTCTACTCGTTTGCGCCGGTTGGAGATCTTTTTCTAAACCCGATGTGTTTAGATTATCGAGCGTTTTGTTAAATTTACACGCTAGACCGCCTACGTTGCTTTGCTCGTCCGTAGATTTGTAGCTCGTCATGTGTTTCTGGTTAATGAAATGGGTAATCAGATCGAAATTGGCGTTATGGTGGAATACACTTCGGTGAATTTTACGTCCGCAACGAGATCGCGATAAGTTGTATATTTTCGTGAATTGATCTGCGCAAAAAATTAAATCGAAAACAATACCGGATAAGTATGCAATAGTGAATGTAATCGTTATGAGATGATAATCAACGCTAATGTAATTGCTATAGATAATTGAGTTATCTTATTTATATCGGATGCTCGCTAAACAAGTAATAAACGTAGTTTAATCATATAAACGTTAACCAATGAAAACCATGTATTTGACTCCTTATGAGGGCTACAGATAGGACATAGATACCGAAAAATGAAGTAAAATTAAGTACAAAAACAGCTAATAAATTTCAATAAATTTTTTTTTGTCGAAATAATTATGCTAATTTTCGAAAAAATTCGATATACATTAAATTTATGTAGTACGATAAATACGAGTTTGATAGAATACATCGCAGGTAATTAAATTGATTTTAAAGTCGATAAATCCAGGTAAAAAAATAATCGCTTTTTTACTCCCACCAACATTAGGCATAGAAACGAAGAGAGTAATAATTTATACTCTTTAACGAGCTTTTTGTAATTTTTATCCAATAACCGATATTCAGAGCGTGAGAAAATATGCGAAATTCAGTGTATTAAAATTAACAACTTATTCTAATCAAATTGGATCAATGCAAATTTTTAAGAAAATGAAGATTTAGTAAAGAAGAGGTATTCCCAGATAAGAATAAGCGAAATACTCTTGGTCTCAGATTTTCAAAATTTTCACAAAACATCATTGGATTTTTCTAAAAAAAAATTTCCCTCAACCCACAATATTGAAAACTTTTTGCTTTGGAAACAAATTATGTAAAAATCATGATTTTAATCGAAATGTTTAAAGAGATGATGATGGCCCCATCGATACGAATTTATCCAAAATTTTCCACCCCTGGGAGGGTGGGCAGAGATTGACAAAAGAAAACTAGAAGGGGAACAGAAATTTTTGACATGGATATGTCTTCGAAGGGAGAGGGGTCCATTTTGTGAAGACGTAACGCTTTTGATTTTTGATTTCAAGTTTTTTATCAAAAACTCCCGATGAAAGATGATTATAAATAATTTTTGCGCTTTATGCTGAAATGTTATTTAAAAAAATTTGAAAACTTGAAAAAAAAACAAGAAAAACAAAAAATAACAAAAATGAAAAAAAATAAAAAATTTGAAAAATAAAAAAAGTTGACAACTTTTGCACTTTACATAGAAATGTTATTTAAAAATTTTGAAAATAGAAAAAATTAAAAAATAAAGAAAAAAAAAGAAAAATTAGAAAAATTAAAAAATAAAAAATAATAAAAAACCTAGTTTTTGATTAGAAGTTTTCAACCAAAAATTCGCGATAAAAGATAATTACGAATAATTTTTTGCATTTTATACAATAATATTGACACGATGATGATCTAGAATTTGTGCCCAAATTTGTCTAAATTAAGTATGTGTTTTACCGATATTATTTTTATTGTTTTCAATTTTTTAAGCATTCGAGTCATTTTCAAAACCTCGAAAAATTTTCAAAAATAGAGTTTTCTTAGAAATAATTGCTAATAATTAAAAAGTTAACTGCAGTAAAGTTTCAAAAGAATCAAATAAAAAATCGAAAATTTAAAATTCACGAAAAATTGTCGTAAAAAGTGTCAAAATATGGAGAATTTGACTCGTTGGACACGAATTTTAAGGTTAGTTTTTTTGTGCGGGTAATTTGAACTTTGTAATCGTCCAACGATAGTATTGAAAGAAAAAATAATCGAAAACCATAAAAATGAATGAATTCAAGCATAAAATGGCCACAATCGAAGGTAAATAAGTTTAATAGAAAATATTTCAACGGACAAAAATATTCGAGTGAAGATGACTATTTTAAGCTAGTAAAATGAATAAACAGGATGTTTTTTTTTGCATTTTTAAAGGCCTTCCAGCAAAAAGATGTCATAGATGTTAGTCTACTAATTAAACATAAATTTTTTCCGTTGTTACAGGTCTGGAACAACATGTAGATATTTGCTTTTGAAATTTAGAAATGTGTGTTTCGTGATGAAAAAATGATCGAAAAAATTTGAAAAAATTTCCAGAGATGACCCTTGATATGATCCATCATCCAAGCAAGTTTGAAAAAATTCAGTTGACAATTGCAGAATATAGAAAATTATAAGCTGAGCTCGCATTTTGAACACATTTAGGGCAATATTGGGGAAGGGGGGAAAGAGGCCAACACTTTTACCAGCGAGTTTTTGACTCTTTAGACCACGTATATTGACCCAAGGCGGATGGGCGGGGGGGCATTAAAAGATTCGTTTTGGGGTCCTAGAAGACTATTACGATCATTTTTTGCCATGCCAGATATTTATTTTGATCTTCTTCTCCGAAACTAAATATCATTTGTTCAGCTCGATACCAACCAAAATCGATAAAATTAGGTAAATAGACTTTGATTGGTGATGAATTTGATATTCTGGGTCAAAATTCAATTGTGTCCAAATTTGGAGGAGCGGTGCTAAGGGGCCAAAATCGTAAAAATTATTCCTTTTTCAGCCAATCGATAGACAATCTGAAGTTGTAAAAAATATCCAAAAACTAGCCTCCTCGGCCATTTATGAGGAGAGATATACGAGTTTTTCTCCTTTTTGACCTCGTAAAAGGCTATTCCTCTCTTATAGGTATTTCCCTCGAATTGAGTGATGAAGTTGAAATTTGCCATATAGATACAGTATAAGTCCTAGATATGCCTTATGCTGGTTTCGACTTGTTAGCCACATTTCATTTCTCCTCCTCATCCCTTACTACTGGTTCTTAAATTTACATGTTTATAATATTTTACAGAAATCAGTCTTTCGCGATGCAATTTTAGTATCTGAAAATTAAATATAGAAATATGAATTGAAAAATAGTGATATTAGAAACCATCAAGTTAAATGTATGAGCTAAAAATACTAATAAATTAAAAAATTTCATCAAAGACCTTCATTTGCTAAAAATCATTTTAAAATTTATTTTCAAAATTCTTATAAATTTTTGGTTAGATAAGTAATCAAAAGTTTGATATACTTGGGTATACATGTCTTTGAGAAGTAAATGAACGAGTATCGAATAAATATAACCTAATAAAATCTGACCTGTTTACTGGCAATACGAAGACAAACATTTCTACAACAGACAGGGTTCTGTTTACCACAGTCGAAAATTTCATTCTGATTCTGTCCGACAGACATCAGATTTAAGACCACACGACATCTATAGACTTACTGGGTTGCGAAGTTTTGCTATCGAAAAACGCCTCCTGTCGCGTCGAATTGATCATCCTACTTAAAAGAAATTGCCTTCTGACTGGATTCAAATTGGGTAAACTCTGAGATTTTAAAAATGTACAACTGGCGTTAACGTCCGCATAAACCTGCAAAAAAAAAAATTAACATTACCGAGGTTATATTTTTTACAAAAACAAAAAAAAAAACGAGCTATACTATGAATATTAAACGTACAATGGACGACGTAAAAGTGGTATTGTTATTCCCTGAGGATTGTTTTTTCAACACGTTCTCAGCAGAGTCTTCTTTTAATTTACTCCACGTCGTGTACGGAGATTCGGAACATATTAAAGGCGATTTATTTAAAAAGGTTTTTTCAACATGGCTGACCGAATTTTCCGAACTCGTAGTACCTAAGCTCATTTTTTCGACGCTTTCCAAAGTACCTGTAAGCAAAACCAATAGATGTGTGTAAAAAGGGATGAGGTGTTACGCTACGAAGTTATGCAGGATTTACATAGATTAATTTTTAAAACTTACATTCTTCGGTTGGCGGTGCGGTTTCATTTTGGCGAGAGTCAGTCGATTTTTCCATCAGTACTGATCCTTCGAAAGCGATCGTGTAATTATCTTTATTAGCTTGGCAAGTCAACATTATATCGTGTTCTTCGCAATCTAAAGAATCTATACTGAAATTCACCAATGGCACTTCTCTCACTGGGGAAAACAGGATTTCTGATTTGTACAAAGATCCGTTCGAATCTTCCTGCAAGTATATTGAAGAAAAAAAAAACATTTAATATACAAGTAGTATGGTACGAGTTCTAGATATTTATTCGATACATGTACTTGATATTTTAAATATCACATTTATAAGGTAATAATGGTTAAGTAAAAGGGTTAGAAAAAGAATCAAATCATTTTATTCATGTGTGCGAAGCTTATTATAAGTGTGTTGGTTAAAACTGACTTATACCCAGTCGATAAAATTAACTTATTCAGTATCTACGTATAATACAATACTTCAACATGCCTTTTGTGGTATCAAATAATTAACAATGATTTCCTTATTAAGTGCACTTTTTTTTTTTACTCTACACATACGATACAAAGGAACAGATATTAAATTTCATCGCGCTTCGAAATGCCAACAATTGACCCTTCTAAGTGCAATATTACGTAATATGAGGGAAGTATCGGTGCCACGAGCTATTGTTTACTTCATGAGCTTGTTTCATTCGTACTCGTATGAGTAGGTAGGTCTAGGTACTGGGTTGTAGGTAGCTAAATAAGTGTTTTTTTTTTTTTTTTTTTTTTTTTTAAAGTAGTAAATTGAAGTCACATAATTCAAGATAATCTTTACCGTGTATTCAACCTTTTCTACGCGCCAGGAATTTTATTTTTAATTCTTACAAAAGGAAAAAAATAATACAAATAAAATAAAAAACTAGTCATTACACAAAAAATTAATAATTTTAGTCTAGTAATCAAAAAATTTTGGTGGCAACTGCTTGTATCTGAATTTAATGTTATTTATGGAGGAAGGGGGCAATGAAAAATCCCCGAAACCATACTGCTTGTAAATATATGAAATTTCAGCTTTTCAGGTAAAGCTTCTCAAAAGATGAGATGATGAAATCCACCCTGTCGAATTTTTTGACCCGTTTCCCTAACCTCGACCTGGGCAAAACATGGATTTATACGCTTAAAATTCAATATTTTGTATCTAACGATGCGAGGTGGTCCAAAATGGGTGACATTTTTTCGCAAAATATTTACAAAGTAGACCCATATGTGAGAATTTTTTCAACTTTTTTTTTTTGAATATTTAAGTTGTTTTAGAATGTTGAAAAATTTGAACACTTAAACAAATTTTTTTAGGGAGGGGGTATGGTTAAATCAAATTCAACTAAGTAGCAATGCATATTATACTCGTTAAATAGCCAGAAATCGAAAACTGCTATTTTTATGGGTTTCTACGTCGTTTCACAAAATTTTAATTTTTACCGAAATGTTCACCTTTGAAGGTCAAAGCCAGGCAAAAAAGCAACAAAAAACGCCTCTTTTGTGAGTTTGTAATTTTTTGAGTATCCCCAAAAAAATATATATTGTACCAAAGGATATGACAAAATTTTTTAAAACAATTTCAACCATTGCTGCTCTGCCAAAAAAAATTTTCCTAATGTTCGAAATTTTTATTCCTCTAAAACCCTCCTGTAAATAGAAAAAAAAAACGTTGAAAATATTCCCACATATACACCTAGTTTGTTGGTATTTTGTGTAAAAATTTCAAACATTTTGGACTACCGCTCCCCACTCCTCCGCTGATAGAAAATATTGAATTTTGAGCATATAAGGTCACGTTACTCGGGTCGAGCTGAGGGGAAATGGGGGAACGGGTCAATTTTTTTTGGACTGGTTATACATCATAACTGACATTTTAGGTGAGTTTTATTCCAATTGGAAACAGGACGGATTTTGCTATGTCATCATAGTAGAGCCTTTTCTAAAAATTGCAGCGAAGATTAATCACTTATTAACAGTGTTTTTGGAGATGTCAGATATTCATTTTTATTGTTCTCCCCCACCCCCGTCGCCCGCTCACAACTAAAATCATTTATTCGTTTCGATACAGACCAAAATTGTGTCAATTTGACCAATAGGCGCAAATTGGTAGCAAATTAAACATACAAGAGTGGGGATGATCTTGAGCCAAAATTCAATCAAATATAAATTTACTGAGGGGCAAAAATCGTGAAAATTGTTAGTTCAGTAGGGAATCTAAAGTTGCATAAACTATCTAAAGATCAGTTTTCTAGGTCAATGTGGAGGGGAAATATGAGAGTTTCCACCCTTTTTAACATTAAAAAAAAAGTTTTTTAAAAATCTTTCCTCTACATTGAGCTGCGAAGTTGAAATTTCGTATGCAGATTTAGTAAGGGTTCTTGATGTGCTTTTTGGAGGTTTAAACCTTATAGTCCTGCTGCACTTTCTACAAACTTCGAAAAAAGAGTATTTTTTATAAATATATGAGTAGGGATGATTTTGGGTCAAAATTCAATTATGACCCATTTAGGGGGAGAAACGCCGAGGGTCCAAAAATACAAAAATTGTTCCTTTTTGAGTTGATCGACAGAGAATCTAAAGTTGTACAACATATCCAAAAATCAACCTCCTGGGTCCATTAGGAAGTGAGATATGAGGGTTTTCCCCTTTTTGACTATGAAAAAAGGCCCTTCCTCCCCTATCACCCTACAAAATTGATCTAGGAAGTTGAAATTTGGTATGTGCATTCAGTACAGGCCCTAGATGTGTGCCTTTTTTGGGGTCCCAACTTTTCAGCCCCATTGTACTCCCTCACAGTCCTAGAAATATGGTTTTCTGGTCAGGTTTTCTGATTTATGGAGTTTTTGAGCTTGTTCCACGCATAACTCCCCTCCTAATTGAGTCAGGAACATGAAATTAGCTATGTGCTTTTAGTTGAGGCCTTAAATGTGCCTTTTAGAGGGCCTCGACTTTTCAGCCGCATTGCACTCCCTCACAGACCCGAATATGTGGTTTTTTGGTTGACTTTTCTTAATTTTAGAGTTTGTTCTTCGCATTACTCCCCTCCAAATTGGGCCCGTCGATAGGGACCCTTCTTAATTTACCTTTTGGAGGTTTCGACTTTTCAGCCCCACTGAACCTTCCTTCGCGCAATATGATTTTTTTTATATAAAATTTCAAAACCTTTTTCATTTTGAGCCATTTGATAGCCAATTCAAAGTTGTATAATATATCCAAAAATCAGCCTCCCAGGTCAATTAGGAAGGTAGATATGAGGGATTTTCCCCCTTTTCAACTTGCTCCTCACCTATCTCCCTTCCTAATTGAGCTGGGAAGTTGAAATTTGATATATGTACTTAGTAGGGCCATAGATGTACCTTTTGGAGGATTGCACCTCCTCACAGCTCCAAAAATGAGGCTTTTTGGTCAGATTATTTTCTGAGTTTGTTCCTCGTATAACTTCACTCCAAATTCAGGTAGAAAGGTGGAATTTGTTAAGTAGACTTGGTAGGGGTTCTAAATGTAATTTTTTTAGGGAAAGGGCCTACTTTTCAGCTTCATCGCACCTCCTCTCAACCTCAAAAAGGTGGGTTTTTGTCGATTTTTCTTAGCTTTTTAGTTTCTTCCTTGCATACCTCCTCCCCCTCCCCTACTAAATTGGGCTAGGAGATCGAAATTTGGTATTTGTATTTGGTATGGGTATTATGTGTGCCTTTTACTAGTGTCGAATTTTTAGTCCCATTGAAACTCTCTTATCCTTACCATTGATTAGGGGTGCGATGCTTTTTTTTTTTTAGCAATTATTCAAGATTATCGATGATTAGAGTTTTGAAGAAAATTTTGAAGATGGACAAAACCAAAATTTTCACATTTATTAAATAAAATAAATGCAAAATTTACCGCACACCACATCAAAGAGCAAGCATTTCCAATTACTTCGTTTACACCCTAAATCCAGCCAAAATACATCACCCTTCTACAATGTAAATTGTAAGTTTAAAATTTGAAAATGCCAAGACTTGAGATAATATACAAGGGAGCATAATATAGTAATCCGAGCCGATGACTCATCACCATCAACATCATATTTCAAGCCGAATCGCAGATACGGTATACATAAGGTAGTTGAATTTTCAACTATAGTCGTAGTCGTCGCATTAACATAAACAAAAGCCAAAGAATTGTGCCTCGAAGGCACGCTCTATTGCTCGGCTCGTGCTTCGAGAAATATATTAGGTACATAAATTTTCACAATGAATCACCGTCGTTGCACGAAATAATACATAGTTTTCTCTATCGTCGATTCCCTTTTATTCGTACGTTCGAGATAACTCGATTGGGATACATTGAACGAGTAAAGTTTACAAAAATCGACGCAATTATTTGCCCATCGTATCGTATCGTATCGTCGTCGACACTTGGAACGAAAATAGGGTGCGTCTGTGAGCCATTTATACACCAAGATTAAGGTAACCCACTGTACAGACCGACGCCAATATTTCCGAGAACGATTTCGTATCAAATTTTTCAAGTGCAAGTGTACTATTTAGTATTTCCCTACACCCAAAGGTTTAGTTTAATTTTACTGGTGCTACGTTATTACGTCTAATTTTTGATTAAAGCATCTATATATTTTAGGTACCTATAAATACGATTCGTATAACCATTACCGTTATTTTGCGGCGTTAATAAGCGTGAAAAATTTTAACCTCGATTAACATCGCATGCATTCCGTTAAATAATCACGCGCGTATATTTTACCGTGTAATTTTACACGTACACTAAACACATACGTATAATAATCGATCCTGGAAAACCATAGAAAATATGTTACCCTCGTCTCACTCTGTTCCTGTTGGTTCATGCTAAGAACCTAAACTAATCTTGGAAGTTGGTCGGAGTTGATTAATGAGCCAAATAAATGATTGAAAATAATCGAAACGAAATTCGTAGATGATAGAAGAGTTGGACCTTTATACAGATAAACGAACTTATAGGTATGGGCAAATAGTTTGGAAGGTGGCTGGAGCCATGAAACATATAAAACCAAAATGTATTTCCCCATCTCTTAAAAAAAAAATTAAAAAAAAACAACGTATTGTAGGAATGAAAGTAGATTTTGTAGTGAGTAGTTGAAAGCCTTCATTTAGAATATTCTAATCAACATACAAATCAAATTTTAGCCCTCAAGATGCGAAGAAGCAACTCAAAAAGCTACAAAAATTTCCCAACATTCTACTTTTGGTATAAAACGTCTGAAAAGTTAGAAACTTCCAAAACGACTCATCATGGACTCTTTATTACTACATATATTTACATGACAAATTTCAACCCTCGAGCTCAATTTGAAAAGGATGTTAGACGAAGAGCAAACTGGTAAAATGACAAAAACGACAACAAAAATGCATTTTTACAGAGCTATGTGAAGTTGTGTAATAGGACTGAAAAGTAGAAACAATCAAAAGGCGGATCTAGAATCCGTACTAAATTTACACACTGAATTTCACCTTTCTAGGTCAATTTGCAGCAGAGTTATAATGCCACAAACTTGAGTAGTAGGAAAAAACGACCGAAATACTATATCTTCAGTATTGTGAGGACGTGGAATGGGGCTGAAAAGTTGAAGCCCCCAAAAAGCACATCTAGTACCTTTACTAAATCTAGATGCCTAATTTCAACCTCTTAGCTCAATTTGGAAGAGAGATATGCGAGGGATAGCCCTTTGTCAAGGTCAAAAAAAAAAGGGGGAAAACCCGCATTTCTTCCCTCCTAATTAACATAGGACGATGTTTTATTGTTATGTAATACAAATTTTGATTCTCTGTCAATGGGTTTAAAAACGAACAATGTTTGCAATTTTAGATTCTCTGTACTCGCTTTTCTAAATTTGGTGCTGATTAAATTTTGACCCAAGCGCCATCCCCACTTGAACATGACAAATCGGTCACCGATTCAAGCCTACTGCCCAAATTTGATCGAGTTTGAACAATATCAAGCTGATTCAATGATTTTTAGTTTCGGTAAAAAAATGTATAAAAAATTAAAAAATTTCAAAAAAATTAAAGAATTTAAAAAATAAAAAAATAAATGAAAAATGAAACAAAAAATAAAAATAACAAAAAAATGAATATAATAAAAAAAAAGTATCCCAATCAGGCTGATTTTTATCAAATATTAAAATTATAAATCTACATGCCCGATTTATAAGCGAGAAATTAACCATGACTCGTGTCCTTGACTTGCTAGGTTTGCCCACAATAAGGAAAATTGATCATAAAATTACATTTTCGGGGCTATTAGGGGGTACAATGGAGATGTAGAAGCCAGATACGGGTGCATGGCAAATTTCAACTTCCTACTTTAATTTGGAACGAAGATGCACATAGAATAAGGGGAAAACCATCATTTCTCTAATCCTAATTGATGCAAGAGATTGTAAAGGTTATACTGCTTTTGATTGTCTATTAATTGATTAAAAAACAAATAATTTTTACCATTTTAGTACCTCCAGCACTCCCTCTTCAAAATTTCAGCATCACTGGATTTTGACCCCACAACATCCCTCCCCCAATTACGCTTTCTTTGGTTGGTATTGAAAAGAGTAATCGATTTTTTGTTTCAGGCGAAAAATATAAATAAAAAAAAAAAAACAAAAAAAGAAGCATCGCTTCGCGATACTTTTTCAGCATGGTTTTCGCGACATTGTGCAACCAAGGCACATCTAGGGTCCCTACTAAATATACGTACCTAATTTCAAGTTTCTAGCTTAATTTGTAGGGGAGTTATGCGAGGAAAAAATTCAAAAAATAAGAAAATTCACCCAAAAACCCCCATATTTAGGACAGTAAGGGGGGAAATGGGGCTGAAAAGTCGAGACCACCAAGAGGCACATGTAAACCCCTTACTTAATGTACATACCTAATTTCAAGTTCCTAGCCTAATTTGGAGGGGAGTTATGCGAGGAACAAACTCAAAAAATAAGAAAAATCACCCAGAAAATCACTCCATAGTGGTTGAGAAGGGGCGAAATAAGGCTGAAAAGTCGAGACCCCCAAAAGGCACATCTAGGGTACCTACTAAATGTACATGCCTGATTTCAAGTTCCTAGTTCAATTTGGAGGAGAGTTATGAGAGGAGCAAACTCAAAAAATTCCAAAAATGAGAAAAAGAAGTGAAAAGCCCACTTTTTGGGGGGGAGGGGGGTGTGATGGGGTGCAATGGAGTTAAAAAGTCGGAACCCATAAAAACACATCTAAGGCCCCAACTGAATGTACATACCAAATTTCAACTTTCTAGCTCAATTTGGTGGAGAAATAGGGAAGGAACAGCCCTTGTTCAGGGCCAAAAACGGGGAACCCCCCCCCCCCCCCCCCCCCC
>FIZR01003221.1:0-25230 GCA_900060175.1 Ferrisia virgata
GAACAGTGAGAGATCCCAAAAATGAAGAATGCTTATTTTTTTATTTATTTTATTTTTTATTTAATTTTTTTTGCGAGTTCGCGGGGCCCTTGAAAACAGCTGGGGCCCGGGACATCTTGCCCCTTTTGCCCCCCCCCCCCCTCTCGCCGGGCCTGGATGAAATTTATATTTTTCACAAAAGGTAGAAAGTAATTGCCTCGGAAAGTTTTCAACATTGATCAATTTTGTAAGTTTAGAAATTTTCGAAGACTGAAAGAAATTATAAACGGACGCTACGGTCTGAACCATTTTTTTTTATTTTATTTTTTTTCAAAAATCTTTTGAAATGGATATAAACTTGGCACTTGAGCTCGCGCTCGTAGACTTACCCGTGTACAAACATAATGCTATATTTTAGCCTACTTGCGGCCTACACTTTAGTTGTATGCAAAAGGCAATACAGCTACTTATATTTTCGTAGGTTTCAAGTATATGTACATAGTGTACACGATGTTATTCGCGTAATAAAATATGAAAAACAAACTGAGAGAAAATTTTTGTACATTTTCGCCGACGATATTATCTACCCGTACAGTAGGTGCGTCCGTGGGTAGATAGAGAGATACTGTGCAATATATACGTATACGCATATGTATAGGCATAAGTATTATATAGCTTACCTATACAGCTATACGCAGTGCCGAGTAATAGCAGGTGTACGCGCAAAGAACAACCGGAGCCGGAAAGAAGGCCGATGCCGTAGTAGCGACGATGCGATGATAATGGGAGAGCGGCGCGGAGCGGCGGCAGATTATAAAATGGCCCCATAGGACGCGCGGTACCTACCGCATGCCTGATGGCGTTAATCCTTTCAAATTCTATACGACTCTTCTCGCGCGCGCTACGAAACACAGGGCCACGGGGCTTTCACGGGCGAGAGAAGGACGCGTCGCGCGCCAACCAAACGAGCGGAGTAGAGAGTAAAAAAAAAAAAAAAAAAAAAAAAAAAAAAAGGAAAAAAAAAAAAAAAAAACGTCGCGCGCCAACCAAACGAGCGGAGAAGAGAGTAAAAAAAAAAAAAAAAAAAAAAAAAAAAAATGAGAGAATAAAGAAAAGAAACGAGAAATGCCTCGGGCTAGCAATCTACTCCTTGAATCATCTCGAAATTGCCGCCGGTTATTTGTTAGTGTTTCGTCCTGTTACTAGTACACGCTACACACAGACACTGGCAAACACACACACACACACACAGTGGTACGCGTACTCAAAATTCAGTTCAGTTCGTACCGACGACTATGACGATGACGATGACGACGTAGACGAAGAAGACAAAGATGGCGGTGTGGCGAAGAAGCCGGCTGCGGGCTGCGGGCTGCGGTACCGGCATTATGGTATAGCGCGCCACATTCACTTCTCCAACCAGCAAGCACAACACGCCAAAGTACACACAACACACGCAGAAACAAACCTCTATATACCATCGAGAAAAGGGGCTCTTCTTGTATCTTACATGCTTTTACATTTCTCTCTACCTTTTACCTTGATGCTTAACTATTAAAATGAGTTTTCAGATTCGCTCTTTCGCATCAACACTCACGAGAGAGAAAGACAGAGAGAGAAAGGTGTTTTGCTGCGTGTATGCTGTGTACCTAGTACACAGCATACATACCTACCTACCTACCAACAGGAGAACGAACTTGATCCGGCGAAGAGACAACGATGACAGGGATGTGTATTATAAAGGGTCAGAGGTGTATCCTGTGAAGTGCTGATGGAGACAGAGGCGGCGACGCAACGTGTAGAGCTGGGCGCTCACTCGCCTAGTTTTTTTCCTATTTATTTTTCCCCCCCCCCCCCCACCCCCCACCCCTAGTTGTCCTCATTCTTTCGCGACTTGACATAGGGGTTTCTCTGTCCTCGTACTCGACTGCTGTCGTATCCGTAGCCAAGTATTATACCATAATTCTTTGAACCTACACACGTCGAAGCTTTTTCAAACTTCTTACACCGTTGTATTATGGTGTAATGCCCGACAGTATGTGTACTCTGGTACTGTAGGTAGGGGTACTAGGCACTGTGTGTAGTACACATAATATACCTGTGTACAATGCATCGCGTCGCAGCTTTCAAAGACTCGAGCTTTAAGTGTGCGCTATCGTGTCCTCGTATACTTTGCATTTGTTCAGACGACGTTCGTCGAGCGTTGTTTCGGTTTTATTATGTAAATAAACCCGCGGTCATAGTGCGAATAGGCTTTTGTTCGTGATGGACAAGGCAAAATTGCACCATGTCGAGGTGCTTTTTGAGCCGAATTTTCTCATCGACCAGTGTAGCACGCTGGACAAAGAATTCTATAAAACAAAAAAGCCTGGTAATTCTTTGCCCTTTAAGCCAGATTTTCGCCATGTAAAGGAGATATGCGAATTGTCCATTCGTAGAATAGAATAAAATCACGACAGTTGGAAAAAAATTATCGCGAAGCGATGCTTTTTCTTCTTATCAGCTTTGCGAGTAGCAAAGGTTCAATGTAGCTAAAAAGTCAAACCCCCTGAAATGCACATTAAGGGTGTCTTCAAACAGAATATACCTAATTTCAACTCCCTGGCTCGATTTGGAGCAGAGTTATGCGAGGAGCAAACTCTTTAAATTAGACAAAACGACAAAAAACCACATATTCGGGGCTTTGAGGGGTGCGATGGAGTTGATAAGTATAGACCCACAAAAGGCCGATGTAGTATGTAGGACCCGTGTTAAATTCTCATACCTAATTTCAAGTTCCCAGCTACCAAAAATCACATATTTGAGACTGTAAAGGGGTGAAATGGAACTGAAAAGTTGAGAACTCCAAAAGGTATATCCAGGGCCTCTACTAATTGTACATACCCAGTTTCAACTTCCTAACCCAATTTGGAGGGGAGTTATGCGAGCAATGAACTCAAAAATGAAAAAAAAAACTACCAAAAAAACACATTTTTTGGGCTGTGAAGGGGTGAAATAGGATTGAAAAGTTGAAACTCACGAAAGGAACATCTAGAACCCCTACTAAGTGTACATACCTGATTTCAAGTTACTAGCTCCATTTTGAAGGGAAGTTATGTGAGGAACAATCTCAAAAAATAAGAGAAATGAGAAAATCTTATCGAAAAATCACTCTTTTGAAGCTGTGAGGGGGTGAAATGGAGCTAAAAAGTTGGAACCGCCAAAAGGCACATCTAGGATTCTAACTGAATGTACGTATCAAATTTCAACTTCCTAGCTCAATTTGGTGGGCCGATAAGAGAGGATCGGCACTTTTTCCAGATCAAAGAGGAGGAAAACCTTCATATCTCCCCTCCTAATTGACTTAGGAGGTTGATTTTTGGATATGTTATACAACTTTTGATTTTCTATCAATTGACGTAAAAAGGTGCAATTTTTGCGTTTTTGACCCCTCCGCAACCCCTGCCCCAAATTGGGGCATAATTGAATTTTGACCAAAGTTCATCCTCTGTCATATGTGTCTAATCCGCCACCAAACTGAGCCGATTGACCCAATTGGAGCGATTTTGGTCGGTATCGAGCGAAGTAAATAATTTTAGTTCAGGAGGGGATGAATACCTGACATGGCTAAGTGCCCCAAAACGGATTTTTTTGACATCCCCCCCCCCCTCAACCGTCGTTGGTCGATAGACTGTAATAGCCTCGTTTTCATTCACAATATGACATAGAAAATAAGGCTCAAAAACTTCAGTTTCGATGCAAATAAAAAAGTGCTCTGTACAAATTGAAAATAATCACTCTGAGTAAATTCGTTCGTCTTACGAAATACTTCAGTAAGAATTTCGATGATATAAAACCTCGAATTTATTGACGTAATCATACGGTTTACTTCATGCAATATAATGCGTAAGTACGTAATTAGTTAAGATTTTTCGTCCACTAAGCACTATTAAGAACAAAATGATAACCAGATCTATCTATTTCCACCTTTATATATATATTAATATATTCGCAGAATAAGAATAAAAAAAACTAGTTTTCCAACACATACCAATATAATACGTATAAGAGACCTCATTCAAATCTACAGCTATTTTCATTTATATACGAAGATTACATACATCTATATACATTCCCCACTCTACCTACAGTACCTATTACCTACTTACCTACGTAAACATGCGAAGTAATAATTACATTTTCACAGTCAAGTTCATTGCAATCATCACAGTAGATAACTTTTCACACTCATTCGAACGAAAATATCCATCTAAGTTTTTTTTAAACTTCTCGGATTATCAGAATAAAAAATAAAAAAAAAACAGGGCGAATAATTCTCGGTAATTAATGATCGGTAATTTGAATAGCTGGGTACACTACACGTTCCCTTTGGCACATTATAAGCTCTTCGATGGCGAAAGAAACCCATCAAGAAGAAACTAGATTTGCATGTTGTTCTGTTCGGGAATTACAGTCGAGATTTAATTCCTGTAGGGGAGAGCACGAGCTATACATACAAAATACTATCATCGCAGATTGGTGAAAAAAAAAAAATTACATCTTCGTATTGCAAACCGCTTGATTCTTGTTAGTGTGATATTGTTACGGTAGAAGTAACATCATGTTTTTTCATCGTATTATTGTTTTTCTCGCCGTTTTTATTTTCATCATAGGTAACGTACCAAAAAATTCGTAAATATATAATAATTATATCGATAATCACGAGTGGTAAAATTTAATATCTAAATATTACTTTTCGATATGAATTTTTTTTTTGTATAGAAATTGGCACTGCAAAAAAATACGATTATGCAGGATGTTACGATACTAGCGAAAAATCAAAATTACTTTACCAGTTTGAAAAAAGAGATGATAAAATATCGCCCAGAACTTGCGTAGATTTATGCGTTTCGAAAGGCACAGCTTACGCTGCCCTGATAAAGTAAACCTTTAAAAAGTGAATATTTTTCAAAATAATCATTATAAATGTACGATTACGTTGGATTTGATGAAATTTAGAAATGTATGTCGTTGCGGTCAAAATCAACCGCCTGAGATGGCCAAAAGGAGCGATAAGGAATGCGAACATTATTGTCCAGGTGATAAGAATTCTAAATGTGGAGGAACGTCTAAAGCTTCAGTTTATGAAACTGGCTTAACTGGTAAGATTTCAATAAAATTAATTTTAGTGCTAATCGAGACCTAGGTCAGTTTAAGAGAGTTGTGGCTAGTCAAAGAAATTCGATAATTTTTCAGCCTGCTTCTCGTGGAATATTATAATTATTTACATAGAAAAAAATATCGCTCAATGTTAGGGGGTAAGAGAGGGGAGGGAGAAGGGCGCTATGGGGTGTTAAAAGATCGAAGCCAGCAATAAATACATCCAGGACCTATAACTAAATATACATATCAAATATCAATTTCGAACCCAATGTTGGCAGGAGGGGGGAGGGGTCTAATATACGAGGAAAATATTCAAAAAATAGAAATAACCGAGCAAAAAACTACATTTTTGTGGTTGTGAGGGGGGGTGCAATGAAGCTGAAAAGTTGAGACCCGCAATAGGCACATCTATCGCCCTTACTAAATCTACATACCAAGTTTCAGCTTCCTAGTTCAATTTGGAAGAGAAATGGGAGAGTAAAAGAACTTTTTCAAGATCAAAAAGAGGTGAAACCCTCATATCTCCCCTCCTAATTGATTTAGAAGGCTGATTTTTGGATATATTACACGACTGCGGATCGTCTATCGATTGGCTCAAAATGGAACAATTTTTGCGATTCTAGTTCCTCAACATCCGCTCCTCCAAATTTGGGCACAGCTGAATTTTGACCCGAAGTCATTTCCACTACAGAATATTGAATATATCATCAATCGAAGCCTGTTTCCCAAATTTGATCGATTTTGGTCGGTATCGAGCTGAGAAAATGATTTTTAATTTCATTAAGAATGGATACCAATAGACTAAGATAAAATTTTCAACAGCAGAAGCCTATATCCAGCTGTTCTGGAACATTTTCAAAATTCCAGAGAAATTAACTTTTTGCTGGAGGCTCCATCTAAAATTTTTGGGAAATTTGATATATTGAATCGCAAGCTTGAGGTAAGGCAGCAAACAAATTTTTGTTGATAAAATGTTTCAACCCATTCAATTTTTGTAATTTTTTAAAATCCGGAGGAAAAAATTTTCTGGTGCCTCCAAAACGTCTGGAAAATAGGGTAGATCAATTCGCCTGGTCAATATTCAGTAGTAATACAATTTTCTCCATTATAACTTCAATAGACCACGTTTCGTAAAATATTCTATTTTTGATGTATTTATCAGCGATTCAGTTGGTACTAATTTTCAAAAATTCACCAAAAATCCAAAAATGAACTTCAGCAGTTAAAAATTTAGTGCCAAGGGTTTTTGGGCATGCTCATTCCATCTAGCTTGGTTACGTTTAAATCGGAGCCAGACAGTTGAGGTGGTCCTGTTGTAAGATCTATGGATATTTCATCAATTTTGGGGGGAGGGGTGCAAGAGGTTGCAAAGTTTGGTTTTTTGGCAATTACTTCCCAAGTAAGGCATCTGTAAAAAAATCTCGGAACAAAAGTTGTAGAGCATCAAAAGACAAACATTTTAATACCTGAATTTTTTTCCTTAGATGCCCGGAGGAGGGGAGCCGGTGTACAGAAAAAATCCTCTATCAAAATCTCCACATAACACAAATACTTCTCAAAAATCTGCTCAATTCTCTCTTAGGAGCACTTTTCTTGCATAGTACGTAAAATCGTCACATTTTCTCAAAGTTGGAGGGGGGGGAGCTAAAGTTGTCAATAAAAAAGCTGCAACTTTCTCAAGGGGTGAGTCCAGTATACTAAGAAATTCGAAAAATTAGTTCAAACAAAGGTTGTACAGTGTTAATAGACAAACGCTTTCTTTTTTTACATTTTTTTTGTAGGTGGTCATAGGATGGACCTTTGGCGAAAAGAAAAAAAAAGACACTTGGAAATTCCTCTTGAAATGATTAATTTACACTTATGCGAGTCGGATACGAATTCCAGCAAATCAAAAATTCAATGAGCCTGATACAGGGTTATTTGGGGTGACGAAATTCTATTTTGACAACTATTTGAGCATTAAACCCAAACCGAGCTTTCGAACGAGAGGTCTAAAATCCAAAATTCGTCAAATATCAAATTTTGGTCATTGGTATCGATTTACAGAGCTCCAAAATTATCTCAGACCTTAATATGTAGTTTCAAAATCTCAAAACAGCACATTTAAAACCCCATTCCAAATCCGATATACATTTGTGTGCATTTCACAAAATTTTTAAATTACAACACCCCAATTTAAGGTCCAATTAGGGTCTAAATGGTTAAAAATTACATTAAACTAGAACAGCAAATTTTAGACCTTGTAAATCGATACCGATGTTCCAAAATTTGGTTAGTTTTGGATTTTGAACCTTCCTCATTGGAAGCCCGATTTGGGTCCAATACTCGAATAATTGTCCAAATTGAACTCTGCGACCACAAAAAGTCTGCTAAAAGGCTAGTTCAATTTTTGGCTCGCTAGAATTTATACGTGACTAGCATATACCAGTAAATTAGTCACTTCCCGAGGAATTTTCAACTGTCGCCCCTTTTTCCTTTTCGTTATAGCTCCGTCCCATGACCACTTGGGAAAAAATTTTAAAAATGAAAATGTTTGTCTATTAACGCTCTACAACGTTTGTCTAAACCAATTTTTCGAATTTTTTCAGTATAATAGACGAAGCTCATTAGAAAGCTGCAGGTTTTTGAGGACAGCCCCCGATCCCCCACTTTGAGAAAAGGGTCCAGTTTTACATTTTTTTTTTTTTTTTACGTAGCAGTGCGAATTACTAGGCAAGAAAAATGCTCCTAAAAGTGAACTAAGCAGGCATTTGAAAATTATTTGTGTCAATGGGAGATTTTCAAAAATGGCTTTTTCTGGACGCTCTAGCTCTTCCTCGCCACCTCCTGAGGGGAAAAGTCAAAGAAGCAAAAATGTTTATTTTTTGATGCTCTACAACTTTCGTTTCAACATTTTTCTCCTGAGTACGTTATTTAGGAAGTAATTGCCAAAAAACCAAATTTTGTACCTCCTTGGCTCCTAAAAGGGGGGGGGGACTATACATGGAATTTGATAGAAGTTCGAGATTAATGAAATACATACTTTAGAGTGCCTACATACGAAATTTCTGATTTCCAACGTAATAAGTCTGAACAATAAGGCAGAGTGAGGGGTGGGGGGATGAGATGACTTACTCACGAGTTCTCAAAACTGAACAAAACGAATTTTTTGAACCAAAGAATGGATTTCCAGCACACTCCTCTGCTTCCTTCTTAAACCTAAGAGTATCATTCCTCCATAGTTGAGCTTTATTTCAGGAAAATGATGATCTGGTGGGTACAATAGAATTAATTTTTTGGTCTAACACTATCACAAGCAACATTTATCAAATTCGATATTACACCATAATACCCTCAATGATCGGAATTTTATTTCTGACCTACAGCTCAAGGTAGCGATGCAATCCCATCCAGAATATATTTAGGTTGTTACAAAGATAACGATACGAATTATCGGTTATTACGAGGCTCGTTTCAAGAATCTGTTGACAATACACCGACGAAATGCCATCATATTTGTTATAAACAAGGATTTAGATATTTTGGAATATTCGAGTAAGCGTTAAAAATCAATTAAACGAAAATTACCTATCAACTAAACAACACTCACCCCCCGATCAATGTACTTGAAAACTTTCAGTCGACAATGTTTATGCGACGATGTAGCACCATCGAAAGATTCTGCCCTTTCGGACGACGATTGTCAATCGTATTGCTACGAAGATGATACTGAATTCTGCGGAGGAAAATTTGCGATAAGTTTATACGCTACTGGAATTTCTGGTAAAATACTAAAATAATCGAACGAAGGTTGCAATTCTTTCTCATTTAATTTTGTGATCTTGTCTTTTCGTAGACATTCCAGAATATGGGAGATACTTAGGATGCTATGGAAATGAAAAATATAAGAATATAAAACCAGATATTACTATGAATTTTACACAGACCAATTCGAATCGACGTTGTTGGAATATTTGCGATCAAAAAGGATATAAATATTCAGGAATTCAAGAAGGGTAGGTAGTTACAGTTGGATACCTTTTTTTCATAGTAAATACTTGACTAGTTTATTTCGAGACGTCCTCATTATTTATTTCTTTACTTCGATACTGTATTAGGAAATATAATAGAATACGAGAGGAAAGGGGAGGGAGTGGTGTCAAAGTTGATGGCTGAGAATATCGTTTTTTTTTTCCTTCAAACTTTAACCTCCTACTCAGAAGCATTCGATAGGTTAAACATTTCAACATAAAATTAGAAACTCAACTATTATTTTTTTACTTTTCATTAAAATTTATCTTGATTCCTGGAGAAAATATGGCCAACACTCAATTTTAACGCTAAATATCTCCATTTTTTGAACTCATTGGGAAATTTTACAGAAAATTATTGTATCTGGTAACGCTGTAAAAAATCGTTAAAAATTTACTAAGATGGGAAAAAGGTGTAGAAAATTGATTGAAAATCACGTAAAAATGCCATGATACGGATAGAGATGCCCCAAAATTACGAACCAAAAATTTTTGAAAATCATCAAAAATTGGGAAAAATTTGAACAAAAATGGGTAAAAATTGAGCTAAAATATGAAAGATTGCTGAAGAAATATCAAAAACTAGGTAAAAAATTGAAGAAAAGTGGGCGAAAAGTGCGGAAAATTGACAAAGAAACATGAAAAAATGTTGAAAAATAGGTAAAAATTGACCAGAAATTTCAAAAAAATCTTTAAAAAATCGTTGAAAATTTGCTAAAAAATTATGAAAAAAAGGTGAAAATTGACCTAAAATTTCAAAAAAACTTTTAGAAAATCGTTGAAAATTTGCTAAAAAATCATGAAAAAATTGGCAAAAATGGCAAAAAATTGTCAAAAAGTTCGAAAAAAATTATTGAAAGTGACAGAAAAAATGCGAAAAAGAATTTTTAAACTAAAAAAATAGGCCTTAAATTAAAAAAAAAATGTTGAAAATTATCGAAAATTTTAACAAACTGGAAAAATGAGCAAAGACAGCGTAAAAATGTAGAAAAATGATTGAAAATTGAGTCGAAGTATGAAAAAATTCGTTGAAAATCATTGAAAATTGACTAAAAAATTTACAAAAATTGGGAAAAAATGCCAAAAGCTGATTAAAATTTCCAAAAAAGTAGTTTAAAAAAGGGTGAAAATTGAGCAATACCATGAAAAAAACCGTTGAAAATCGTTAAAACTTGAGTAAAAAAAAGACAAAAAAATTTTTAAATGAAAGAAAATAGGCCTTAAATTTGAAAAAAAAAATGTTGAAAATTTTCGAAAATTAAATAAAATTTTGACAAAAATGGGAAAAAAAGATCAAACACAGCGTAAAAATGTTGAAAAATAAGTGAAAATTGATTCGAAATATGAAAAAATTCGTTTAAAGTCATTGAAAATTGGCTAAAAATTTAACAAAAATGAAAAAAAAATGAAAAAATGCAAAAAATTTATCAAAAATTATGAAAAATTCAGTATTTTCTACCATCTTACACCACATTTTTACTCAATTTTTAACAATTTTGAACGATTTTTGGGCAATTTTTACTGATTTTTCAACATTTTGTAATTTCTACTCACTTTTTTACATTTTTGTGCCAATTTTTGATGATGTTCAATGATTTTATATATATTTTTTGTCAACTTTCACGTATTTTTCAACAGTTTTTCGTGATTTTTGATCAATTTTTTACACTTTTTACTAATTTTTGTCAAATTTTGAGCCAATTTTCAATGATTTTTTTTCATATTTTAGGCCATTTTTTTTCATTTTAACGACTTTTGATTAATTTATTTCAACTATTTGTTTTTATACTGTATGTCAACTTTTACTTAATTTTTTTTCATTTTTAGCGATTTTCAATCAATTTTCTGAATTTTTCTTGAACTGTCAATTTTTTTGGTGACTTTTAACATTGTGAATTTTTAACAACACCAATCTCAGGTGAATATTGAGCAAAAATCGTTGAAAAATCATTGAAAATTGAGTAAGAATAACTAAAAAAATTTGCAAAAAGTGCAAAAAATTGATCGAAAGCCATAAAAAATTATTGCAAAATGAACGAAAATTGGCCAAAAATATGAAAAAAAATTATAAAATATCATCGAAAATTAGATAAAAAATTGATAAAAGTGACGGAAAAATACAAAAATTTAATTAAAACTTGCGAAAAAAATGTGGAAAAACGAGTAAAAATTGGCCTAAAATGAGAAAAAAAATCATTGAATATTGAGTAAAAAATAAAAAATGACCAAAAAGTGCAGAAAATTGTCAAAAATCGCAAAAAAAATTACTGAAAATCGACTAAAATAATTATGAAAAAAAAAAATCATTAAAAATCATCGATTATTGAGTAAAAATTGGAAAAAAGTGACCAAAAAGTGGAGAAAATTTTCAAAAATCGCGAAAAAACGTTAATAAATGAGTGAAAATAGGGTGGTCGTAATATGTTCTTGGAGGCTCGAAAGGAAAAAAAATCAACCTAAAAAACTGACATTTTTTGCCCAGTATAAAGTTTAAAATAGTTCAACCTCCTTTAATCTGAAAAAAATTAAGGGAACGTCTTCAGAAACCTTGGTTACTCCACAGTCCAGTAACTTATCTTAAATATCACTACTGTTGATAGAGAGCTAGTAATAAATCAATTTTTAACCTATTTTTGTTGTTTTTTTCCTCAAAATTCACGAATTAAAGCGTACAATGCAACTGTATGAACCAATCACCACCCACATCACTGCACGAAGACGATTTCAAATGCGACGATATCAAATGCCCGGGCGACATTTTAGAAGGATGTGGTGCCAGAGATGTAATGAAAATATTTAAAACTCGACGAAGTGGTAAATAATCAAATTGATGGCAATAAAAACACACAAATGAGGCAATACCTTATTCGAGATATTTTTAGACGAAATTCAACCCACCACGAGTCGCTATCTAGGCTGCTACAAGGATGATAAACAACCCTCTACTTTGGAAGGTATCAAAGAAACTTATGAAAAAAATTTAACTCCAGAACTTTGCACAGAGACTTGCAAATTGAGAGGGTATGCTTTCTCGGGTGTGGAATCTGGGTGAGTTTTAAGGTCACTCGATGAATAACCTAAAAGAAAATAATTTACTCAAAGTGATCGTCTTAATGTTGATATTTTCAGTACAGACTGTTATTGCAGTCATTCGTTCCCATCTATGATTCTAAGAGTAGCAGATACCGAATGTAATGCAGCTTGCAATGGTGGCCAAAGCGATCACTGTGGAGGGTATCATAGGATAAGCGTATACGATACTGGAGTACCTCGTGAGTCGTCACTCGTCACTTTGATGGACGATAAATGTAAATCGATCAACAGACAATGAACGGAGGAATAATTTTGTTACAGATCCTCACGCTTTCGTACAACATTCGTATATGGGATGTTATAAAGAAGACGAACCGGGTATCAAATTACTCGAAGGATTTTCTGATAATTTCCCTAATCTATCACCTGCCTTATGCCATAAGCATTGCTTACAAGCTGGATTCTTGTTCTACGGATTAAGCATCAATAGCGATGGAATGTAAGTCATAAATAATGGAGTCAAATTTGAGCAATATTTTGTCATTATGGATTGAAATCTACAATATTGTTTATTCGAATATCATTACATTTATATAGAGGCAAGTGCTTATGCAGCGATCAAACACCACAAGAGAGTTTAGTCACTCGAGACCAAGAATGTCAAAAAAAATGCAACGGTGATCCTAACAAAATGTGTGGAAGTGATTGGAGAGTAGCTGTTTACAGAACAGGACTTCTGAGTATTTACCAAAATTACACGGCTTACATTTTTGACCCAAAATTATTCGTCAACGTTTCATAATTTTTTTTATGCTTAGACGCAGAATCGCAATTCGTTCCCAAAGGATGCTATGAAAACACTGGTGACTTGTTGAAAGAGAAGAAATCATACCAAACAAAATCCCTTACGCCAAAAAGATGTCATAGGTTTTGCAACATGCTCGGATTCAAATATTCTGGCGTTGAAGAAGGGTACAAGATTTTAAAAAATAATGACTAATTCATCCTATTTTATTCAAATTATCAATCTGATAATTGTATATTTATAGAAAGATTTGTCGCTGTGGCGATACCTTTCCAAACAATTTACCCCCTAAATTGGATAATAATTGTCGACTCAAGTGCCCTGGCAACTTCTCAGAGACTTGTGGAGGGTATAAGAAACATATGCTGGTTCATGGCGTCGTTGATGAACCCGGTAATTTATGCGAATTTGAATTATATTTTGCAGTTTTTTTAGCACATTGAACCAATATAAATTTTCCTTTTAAACCATCTAATTTGTTTCATTTCAGATGCATTTGATAAACTCACAGAAAGGGAAACACAAAAACCTCTGTTCACAGAAACCTTTGATTTTATGGACCCAGCAGTTTGGCGTCATCATGTTAGAATCGCTCATGAACCGGTAAAGCTCTTCGTACATAATACAAATTTGTTGACACTTTAGGTTTTTAAATCAGAATTCATTTTTTAGCATAATTATTAAGATTTGTTGGAAAGGAAGGAGACGAGGAGGAAGGATAATGGTTTGAGGGAGTAAAAAGCTGGAACACTCGAAAAACTCATTTGTAATTTCACCAGCTAAATTTCAGCCTTTTGAATAAATTTCAACAAGCTGACAAGGTGGGGTGAAAATTTTGCAAAGTTTGAAGAGAGCATCGTAATGTTTTACTTTTTAGTCTGATTTTCAAAAAGAAAAGAATTTATGCAAATTTGTCCATTTGTGAAATAAAAAAAAAAAGCGCTCTGGGGTATTTTTCTTGAATAGTGGTAGGAGCACAAGGGCTACCAGGAGCTGTAATGGAGCTGAAATTTTAAAACCTCCTAAAATCGCATCCACACAACAAATTTCAATCCCGTAGTTTAGTTTGGAGGGGAGATATGCGTCAAAAGAACTCGAAAAATAAGAAAAACCTAGCAAAAACTACTTTTTTAGGGCTATGAGGAGCTGTAATGGGGTCAAAAATTTAAAAATCCCGAAAATCGCATTCAAGAACCCAACTAAATCCACACAACAAATTTCAATCCCGTAGTTCAATTCGGAGAGGAAATATGCCTCAAAAAAGCTCGAAAAATATTAAAAACCTAGCAAAAACTACTTTTTTAGTGTTACGAAGAGGTAGAATGGAATTCAAAATTTGAAACTCCCTTAAATCACATTCACGACCTCCACTATATTCACACAGCAAATTTCAAGCTCCTAGTTCAGTTCAGAGAGGAGATGGGCGTCAAAAATTAAAAAAAAATATGAAAAACCTAGCAAAATCTACTTTTAAGGCCTTTGAAGAGGTGCAATGGGGCTAAAAAGTTCAAACTCCCAAAAGACAGATTTACAGCCCCAACTAAATCCACACACTAAATTTCAACCACCTGACTCAATTTGGAGGAGAGATATACGTCGAACTAATTCGAAAAATATGAAAAACCTAGCAAAAACTAGTTTTTTTTCAGTTGTGAGAAGGTGTGATGAAACTAAAAAGTTCAAAACCTCTAAAGAGGCACATTTAGAACCCTAAATAAATTCACATAAAAAATTTCAACCCTCTAGCTCAGTTTGGAGAGGAGATGTGAGTCGAATAAACTAGAAAAACAAGAAAAACCCAACAACAACTACATTTTTGGGGCTTTGAGGAGGTGCAATGAGGCTAAGAAGTAGAAATCTTCAAAAAAGCGCATTCAAGTCTCCAATTAAATCCACATACCAAATTTCAACGTATGCGCAGAACAAACTTGAAAAATAAGTAAAATCTAGTAAAAACTACTTTTTTATGGCTATGAGGAAGTGTGATGAGACTAAAAAGTTTAAATCTCTAAAAAGCGCAATTAGGAAGCCAACTAAATATCAATTCCTAGCTTCATGTGGAGGGGAGATATGCGTCGAACAAACTTGAAAAATGAGAAAAACGAAGCAAAAAAACTACTTTTTTAGATCTGTGAGGAGGTGAGATGAGACCAAATAGTTTAAACCTCCCAAAAGGCACATTTAGAACCCTATTCAAATCTCGTAGCTCAATTTGGAAGGAACACATGCACCGAAACAATTTTGAAAAATAATAAAAACCTAGCAAAAACTACTTTTTTGGACTATGAGGAGATGTGATGAGACTAAAAAATTTGAACCTTCAAAAAGCATATTTAGAACGCTGCCCAAATACCAATGCTCTAGCTTAATTTAGGTGGGAGATATGCTCCGAACAAATTTGAAAAATAAGAAAAATCTAGTAAAAAGTACTTTTTTAAGGATGTGAGGAGATACAATATTTTGTCCCCCTACTAAATACATGTGCCAAATTTCAACCCCCTACCTTAATGTAAAGGGGAGATATAAAAGGAGAGGTTTTTTTTTCAATGTGAAATAGAAGGAAAACTTCCATATCTTCCCTCCTAATTGACCTAGGGGGCTAATTTTTGGATATGATGTACAACTTTGAATGCACTACCGATTGGTTCAAAAAAGAACAGATTTTTACCATTTTAGTCTCTCAGTATTCTTTCCCCAAATTTAGACTTGACTGAATTTTGATCCAAGGTCGTCACCACTGAAAAATATAAAATTAGTTGTCAATCAAAGTCTACAGCCCAAATTTGACAAATTTTGGTCAGTATCAAGCTGAGAGAATAATTTTTAGTTTAGATACAAGAAAAACTGAAAAATAAACGGAATAAATATCTGACATGACCAAGAATGGTCTCAATAATTTTTAGGGCTCCAAAAAGGATTTTGTTGATACCTCCTCTCCTCCTGCATCCTTTGTAGGCCCGATAGTCCGTAATAGCGTAGTTTTTATTGACAATATGATATAGAAAATAAGGCTAGAGGAGTGGAAAATTTTTTCCTTTACAGTTTTCTAAATACTCCATGAGGCTGATCTTTGATGAAACACTCGAAAGGCTCATTTAGAATGCTTAGCACAACTCAGCAACAAACTTCTGCTTCCTAGATGAATTTCAACAAGCTCATGACATTATATTAAAATATCTTCATAAAAAGTGAAGTTCGTTTTATTAAAATGATCTCCAAGTTTTGAAAAATGGAATGGGAAACTTCACTGTTTTTCTTTTAGTTACTTCAGCAAGCTGATTTTTTGGATATCTATTCAAAGCTTTTGATCCCAGGCTTAAATACCTATATTTTAAAAAATTCTTCCTCTCCGTCTAAATTTTGAATTTAGCTCAATCATACGACTTAAGTTAATAGCTGTAAATAAAAGTCTCACTTAAATATGAGGGGAAAAATTAGACAGAAAATAGTTATACATTTAAACAAGGTATCCTGCTTTGGTGAGAGCTCGTTTTCGTCAGTAATTATGCAATATATTATCAATACAGGGGTACACAATTGTCTAAAGTTTAATACCCCAGGCGTAAAATTGTACCACTGTAATAACTTCATTATATTCATACTATTATTAACTTTTGACTCCCACCCAAAACTACGTAGATAAGTAGGTACCTAATTACCTATCTGAATGAAGTACAAAATATTGATACACCACCTCTTAACACCCAAACTTATTTACCTATACTATTTTATTCCTAGAAACCCTTGAATAATATATAATCAAATAAAAATATTTCAACGATTTTCATTGAACTTTGAACAGAATTACGAATTCGTAACGTACGAAAGATGCCATCATGTAATTTACTTGAGAGATAACATATTATACATCAAGCCCAGATTGCAACCACACGCATTCATTGAAAAAGAAGCCAATTTCACCTTACCAAAGTAAGCACTAGAATAAAAATCATCAATTAATATTATTTTCGAGTACGAATAAGTTAAACCAAATCCCCTTTCAAAATCAGCTGCACAGGAAAACACGAAGAATGTACCAAGAAGGCTGAAAAATTTATAATTTTACCTCCTATTCAAGCTGGCCATCTTACTACTGAAAAAAGTTACTTATTTTTATACGGAAAATTTGAAATACACGCCAGATTACCCATTGGTGATTGGATAGTTCCAAGTATGCATTAAATTGGCACGATTAAACTATTTCATAATTTCCCCATTGTACTACTTCGTATTTTCTTTTTTGTATAGAATTATGGCTGATGCCGGCAGAAAATAAATATGGCGACTATTACCAGTCTGGTCAAATACGTATTGCTATGTCTCGAGGTAATTCCGATTTTCAATGTTCTGATATCCACCACGGTAATAGACGAATAGAAATGGGAATATATTTAACCGATCGTGATATAAACATAAAAAAGAAAATATTTTACAAAGATGTTGACGAAGAATGGACTAAACATTTTCATAATTTTAGCCTCACGTGGACTCCAGGTACATCTACGTCTACACACATATTTAATTTTAATTCAATCTCCATTTCATTTCGTTTTGTTTTATTTTTAGACATGATTGGATTTTACATTGATGGAGAAGAGATAGGAATAATACAACCGGAAGCTGGACAAACAATTCGTCAAATTGTCGGCTTACCCGAAAGTGACGAATATATTTACGAAGGAGGAAATCATAAAATGGCTCCTTTTGATAAAGAGGTACCTATCAAGCTACCTCTACACATAATTCATATCAGTTACCTATTAAATTTCTAATCCAATTATTCAATTTATAGTTTTACGTCACACTTGGAATTTCCGTCGGTGGCATGACAGATTTTCCTGATACTTGTAAGTCAAGTCGTAAAAAATCATGGACCAATAGCTCTCCCAAAGTAAATGGAAATTTTCAATTTTAACCATCAATTGATACAAATAAGTTACGTGTCGAATAATTTATTTTCAAATTTCAGGCTATGATGAATTTCTGGAGAGATAGACATAACTGGAAACCGACTTGGGACGATGAAGAAACAGCTTTGAAAGTTAAACATGTTAAAGTATGGTCGTTAGAAAGTAACTTCGTATAAATCGATACTGACACTATTTGCCTATCCATCATATCGCTTAAAATGACCAATTAATCCATATCAATGGCTTTTTGTGTTGTAAAAATATTATATACCTCTACCTACCTATGATTTTTTTATATTTTTATATATTTTTTTTTTTTTTACTAATCGATGTTTGGAAAATTTTGCAAGCCAACTTTATAATTGAGGTAATTAAAATGCTTTTACAGACAAATAAACATTTTTAAAATGACTGGTGTAATTTTTTTATCAAGTTTTTAACATAAGTTTAACCCGTGCTTCATTTGAGTTATACCACGAGAAAATTAAACTCGAGCTAAGTTAAAGAGTGAAATATTTCGTTTCCGAAATAAGCAGTTAAATTTTTCTAAGAACTCAAATTTTTCAAAATATCCAATTTTGAAATATTTTGTTTCATTGAAAACATAGAAGATTCAACTTAATGTTTGGGTATTATTTGTAGTTTGATTTTCTACATCATATTGTCAATGAAAACTACGCTATTAAAGTTTATCGACCTCCGGCAGATGTGGAGGGGGGGAGGGGTAATCAATAAAATCCGAATTTGGAGTCATAGAAGACCATGAAGACCATTTTTGGCGACTTCGGATGTTTAATTTTTTTTATTCGTATTATTTTCATTATTTCTTTACTTATTTTCCTTTTTGTATGTTTTTACTTTCATTTTATTTTTATTTTTTCACGTTTTTAATTTTTATTTCTTCTATTAATATTTTTTACATTTTCATTTTTTTTTTATTTTTATTTACTTTAATTTTTTAATTTTTTTAAAATTTTTTCCCCAAAAGATTAAAATAATTTACTCGGCCCAACAAGGATTGAATACTCTCATTGGGTATAACTTTGAGTGAAAATTCAGTTACATCCGAATTGTGCGGGGAGAGGGGTGCTCAGGCGCAAAAATTACAAAAATTGTTCACTTTTGAGGCAACCGATGGAAAAAGTGAGGTTGTGTATGTATCCAAAAATCAGTCTCCTAGATCAATTAGAAGGGGGGGGGGGATATGGAGTTTTTTTTTACATTTTGACCTTGGAAATAGGCTGTCCCACGCATATCTTCTCTTCGAATTGAGATAGGAAGTTCAAAGTTGGAATATGCATTTAGAAGAGGCCCTGGAAGAGTCGTTTGAAGGTTTTGACTTTCGGCACCATCATATCATCTTACAATCCTAAAAATGTGATTTTTTAACATTCTTTTTCTCATCTTTCGAGTTTAAAGCACGCATATCTTCCCTTAAAATAAAAACTAAAGCTTTGAAATTCGGTATATCAATTTAGTAGGGGCTTTAGATGTGCGTTTTGAGAGTTTTCTATTTTCACCCTCATCGCATCCACTGACCGCTCCGAAAAAGTAGTTTTTTGGTCGGATATTCTTGTTTTTCGAGTCTGTTCTTCCCAGCTCAACCCTTCAATTTGAGCTGGGAAATTGAAATTTGGTACGTGGATTTAGTAAGGGTCGTAGATGTGTTTTTTAAGCCCCGAAAAATTAATCTGTAGCCATTTCTGTTACCATTGTTTAGAGGTTATTCCTCACAGAATTGTCTGCTCCAATTCAGCGAGGAGGAGAAAGTTAAATTTGGCACGAAAATTTAATACAAGTACTAGATATAATTTTTTGGAGATTTCAAGTTTTTAATTCTATTGTACTCTTTTATTGCTTCAAAAACAAGAACTTTTAAGTGACTCGTGTCATTTTTACCACTTGGTTCCACGCATATCTCTCTTCTAAATTGACCTGGGAAGTTGAAAAGTGGTATGCCGATTTAACAAAGGTACCAGATGTGCCTTTTGACTTTCGCTATTTTTTTCCTACACTAAACATCAATTTTTAACCACACGAAATAGATTTTGAACGCTACAAAAGTAGGTCAGTATGCGAAAAAATTTGAAAAAATTATGAGAAAAGTAAAATACCCCTAACAATACGATAGGTTTTTTTGGAGCTGCCCGCCGGCTTCAAAAAGAGACCTTACAAGCCCCCTCGAAGTTTTCAAAGTCCATTTCAAGATTATACTCTGGGTGAGAAAATTTTGAAAAAATTACACAATACTCCTCCTAGGTACAATTTCAATTTTATCTCAAGTTTGAAAGAAATGATCGAAAACTTGAGGAGAAAAAAAATTTAATATTCAAACCTACCATAAAATACGTTTTCTAATCCCCCAACCCCCTCCCCCATCACGTGACGGGATAAATCGTACAAAGAATACGCATAAAACTCATTTCTTACTAGCGCCTAAAGAGTCCCTAAAACAAAGAATGACGGAGAAAAGCCAAATTCTATGCGGGGAGGGGAGAGGGGGTTCAAAAATTTTCTATCAAAATCTATAATTTTTATCAACTTTTAGTGCATAGTGAAATGCCCTTCCTATGATGTAAAAATCATTGTTTTTTAGAGTTCGGTCGAGACCCCCAAAAGGCACATCTAGGGCGCCTACTAAATGCACATACCTAATTTCAACTTCCTAGCTGAATTTGGAGGGGAGCTATGCGAGGAGCAAACTCAAAAAATAAGAAAAAACGACCAAAAACCACATATTTGGGACTGTGAGGGGATGAAATGGGGATGAAAAGTCGAAGCCCCCGAAATGCACATCTAGGACCCCCACAAAATGTATATATCTAATTTTAAGTTTCTAGCTCAATTTGGAGAGGAATTATGTGAGGAACAAACTCAAAAAATGAGGAAAATGAGAAAACCCGACTAAAAAACCACTTTTTTGGAGCTGTGAGGGGTTACAAAGAAGCTAAAAAGTCGGAACTCCCAAAAGACACATCTAGGGCTCCAACAAAATATGCATACAAAATTTCAATTTCTTAGCTCAATTTGGTGGGGAGATAGGGGAGGAACAGCCCTTTTATAAGATAAAAAAGAGAAAAAACCCCACATCTCTCCTCCTAATTGACTTGGGAGGTTGATTTTTGGATATGTTATACAACTTTTGATTTTCTATCAATTGACGTAAAAAGGGGGCAATTTTTGCGTTTTTGACCTCTCAGCACCCCCTCCCCCAAATTGGGGCACAACTGAATTTTGACCCAAGTTCATTTTCACTCATAATTATCTAATTTTGTCATCAAACTGAGCCGACTGGCCGAATTGGGACGATTTTGGTCGGTATCGAGCGGAGTAAATAATTTTAATGTTTGGGGAAAAAAATAAAAAAAATAAAAATAAATACCTGACATGGCTAAAAATCGTTTTAATGATCTTCCAGGACCTCAAAACGGATTTTTTTTATATCCCCCCCCCCTCATTCACTGTTGGTCGATAAACTGTAATAGCCTGGTTTTCATTGACAATATAACATACAAAATCAGGCTAAAAATTGAACCCATTTTTTTTTTATTATTATTTTGAATATAATACATTTTGAAATTTTAAACCAAAAGGAGGATGTGGGAGGGCAAGTTAGAGACCCCAAATCTTTTAGCAAGTTTATTTGACATCATTTCGCAACTTTTTTTCACTCCACCCACCTCCACTTTTGAAAAAAAAAACTAGTCCTCCCCTCAGAACAAATTTTTTTATACACAAAATTTAAAAAAAATACAGGTTTTATGAATGTTTAAAAATAACCAAAAAACTTCTTGACACTATATCGTTTTCATTTGAAGCCTAAAATGAACCTCATTCGTAGAAACGATTCAACTCATTCAACTCATGAACCCATCACTGGCAGTAAAACGAAATCTAGACAACAACGAAAAACCAAAGACCCTTAAGCTGTATTTAAGTTATTACCACGAATCCATTTAGATTTCCTATAAACATTTAAAATTAATGATCTGAAAAAAAAAATTGAATACACACAGATACATTTGAACACACCCAACGACTCGATTGGGATTCCCATATTTTTTTCTGACTCTGGTTGAACTCGTCTTTACACTTTGCAAAACTTATTTATAGCACTAGTGTTTATGCAGACCTACATTTCTATCTAAGAAAAAGCACAACGATCTAACAAACCGGCACTTCCATTATCGATAATTAGGAAATTGTTGGAAAAAATTTTTTTCGTTAAATTCCCCCACACATAAGTAGAAGTAGGTACAAGTACTACTAGATCGAAAGTGTAGATTATCAGCATAGGCTATTTCCCTCTTGGTGTCTGATGAACTTGACTTTAATAAATCTGTACGATATGTGATTAGTACCTTAACTGGTTTTGCATGTTTTATTGCCTGGTTCATAGTTATGATTATTGTTTGGTCAGCAGAGAAGGGGAATCGTCTGTAAAATATGATAAGTCGAATTTTCAATCGAATAAATTCGTATCAATACGTTAAAACTTGTTGATCCTTCTAATGTAAAAAGTATATCGTGATATTGTACAAACAAAGCGATGTTATTTTATATCACAGTAATTATCTTCACGATTGCCAATTTAAATAAAGGTAAAGTACCTAGAATGATTACACCATTACGTAATGATAATATTTTTTTGGTTTTTTTTTTTTATGCGACTATAAATAAATGAGAATTTAATAAACACGTACGAATACACCAAACGTATGTAAATTTCTAATTTCAGAAGTTAAATGTGGAATGAAATATAATTACGTGGGATGTTACGAGACTGCCAACGATCCTACGAAATTATCCTTTCAATATGCGAAAAAAGATGATAAAAATATGACATCGAACGTATGCGTAGATTTATGCGATTCTTGGCGATTCGCATATGCCGCATTGCAAAAGTAAGATATCCAAAGTGCATAATTTTTGTCGAAACGATATCGAAATTAAATATAATTTGGCAAATATTTAGGAACGAATGTCGTTGTGGTCAAAGCCAACCTTCTGATGTAGTCAGAAAAGGTTACATCGATTGTAATTATCCTTGTCCAGGAAATGTTAATTACAGATGCGGGGCAGAATCAAAATTATCGGTTTATGAGACCAGCTTCTCGAAAAGTAAATAAATTAGAAATTTTTATCAATTAAAATTAATTGTATTAATTAAACGTAAAATGATCATTTGTTATCAAAGGTCCGACCAGCAATAATCAACTCAGTAGCAGTAGCAGCAGTAGTAGTAGTAGTAGTAGTAGTAGTAGTAGTAGCAGTGGTAGTATCGATCACAGATTAGGTGCAGCATCGACAAAAGAAACATTAATTTTCCAGGAAACTTTCGATAAATTGGACATAACAGTTTGGTCGTACAGTATTGGACCAGGTCATGCGCCGGTAATTTTTTATTATCTTTTTCATTTTTCAATATTTCAAATATGAAGGAAACTATTTTTTTTTTAAATTGGTGACTTTCTCCCACTCATTCATATTGGTTTACTCAAGCAAGAAATTTAGCATCGGATGATATCATCCAAAAAGCACATCCATGTCCGTTAGTAAATCAACACACCAAATTTCAACATCTTAGCTCAATTTGGAGGGGAGATATTTGCGGAAAAAACCAACAAAATAAAAAAAAAACGCCCAAAACACCACTTTTTCTGGGCTGTGAGGGGGTACAATAAGGATGAATAAATGAAACTCCCAAAAGGCACCAGCCTCTACTAAATCCGCATATCAAATTTCAACCGTCTACCTTAATTTGGAGAGATGGCCGATTTTCAGGGTTAAAATGGGCGAGGAATCCCCATATTTTCCATCCTAATTGACCAAGGAAGCTGTTGATTTGTTTTACAACTTCGTATCCTATATCGATTGGCTCAAAAAGGAATAATTTTTGAGGTTTCCCTGCAGCCCCCTTCCTCAAATTTCGGTATGACTGAATTTTAACCCAGGTCATGCCTACTTAAAAATATCAAATCCATCATCAAACTGAACCCAATGCCCAAATTGGACCGATTTTGGTCGGTATCGAGCTGCATTAATGATTTTCATTTTCGGCAGCAAAAAAATAAAAATAATAAGGAATAAATATTTGACATGGCCAAAAATGGTCTTAAGAGTCAGTAGTTCATCCGGCAAAAAGTACGCTAGAAACTGATTTCATAAAAATTTTTCGGTAACCAAAAAAACTAGCTCGGAAAATGTAAGTACCATCATCAAAAGTTATTGGGGCAAACACCAACGTATTCAATCCCCCCACCACAAAATTCAACTCTCGGATTATCTTTTAAAAGTGGGCATATGACCTATCAAAATGGTGTAAAATTTTACACTGAATCTAAAAAATTGATAATTTTTTGAATTCTACCCCTCAGCGTGGAGTTTTGCTCCCCAAATGTAAATTAAAATGACAATGGTGGGCGTTCTATCGAGATTTTGTTCTTGGAATATTTCAAAGACCTTCGCCCAACTTTGAAAAGTAGTATTGTAGCCCTCGGGAATGGGACCTTTTTGAGGTGAGGTGGAGGGTTCAATGAGGGTTGAGATTTTGTTTTTCCTCAAATATCTCTGCTGCTGTGGATCCTACGAGAAAAATAGATCTACACAAAGTTAAAGGGTATCAAATTCTCTACAAGAAAGGTTATTATGATTTTTTCAGTAAGAGCGATAGGTATTGAGTTAAGGCGAGAAGAACACATGAAGCATTTACTCAATTTTGAAATGCTGGATAAAAATCGTTCTTTTTTTTCGCAAATATTTCAATTTGTACGGATTGTGATATTAAAAATTGAAGAGCAGAAAATTTCCTATGAGAAGGGTCATGTTGTCCCAGGTTTTTGCTCAACCATGAGTGTAAGGCGAGGAGAGGGCAAAAAATTGAACGATTTCTCTATACGCACTAAATTATGCTACATAAAAAGATTAATAATAAATTGTTTGTTTTCCTCCTATACCCCCCCCCCCTCTTTACGAGTATCTATCAGATTACTAAATTGTTCTTTACTAGCACAATTTGGAGGAGTGAGGGGAGCTAAGCGAGGAACTAACTCAAAAAATGGCAAAAACTGACCAAAAGACTCACGTTCTAGGAGATATAAGGAGATGCAATGGGATTGAAAAGTAGAAACTACAGAAAACGCACATCCAAATCCATAAACCAAAGGGTACAGCCAGTTAAGTATGGGGTTTTGGCCTTGGAAATCGATTTTGACCGTTCCTGCCCTAAAAGGTTCCCCTAATCTGGCAATTAAGTTTGACACCATTTTTAGACCCCTAGCTCAAGTATTTAGGGGGGGAGGGGCCAAAATGTGTGTTTTTATTCATAATTTTTTCATTTTTCGCCAAATGC
>FIZR01003225.1:0-16803 GCA_900060175.1 Ferrisia virgata
TTTTTAGCATTTTTTTTTTTTTTTTTTTTTTTTTTTTTTTTAATAATTTAGATCTATTTTCAGCCATTTTTGTCGAGATTTTACTCAATTTTCGATGATTTTTCATTATTATTTTCATTATGCAAGTCAATTTTTTCATGTTTTTTGATCAATTTTTTGCACTCTTTATCCGTCTTTCTCAAATTTTTACCCGAAATACGTAACGAATTTTTTCGTAATTTAAGAGTACAGGGTGTCGAAAGGTCATGCAAAGGCGAGCATTTTCAAAAAAGGTCCTGCAGGTACAGCAAAGTCATGCATTTTTCAAAAATTGAAAAAAAAATAACATACTTTTAGAATTATATTTTGTTTGTTTGTTTTTTTTTTAAATTGCGTTTGTTTGAAGTTGATTTTTAATTGAAGAGTTCTTTTGTGAATTTTTCTTTAAAAAATTATGATTTTCGAAGTTTTTGAGGATAAATTATTTTTGGAGGGAGGGTTGAATGTATGTAAAAAGTCATGCAAAGTCAGCCATTTGAGTCAACAAATTTGGAATAATTTTCACTCATTTTCATCAAATTTTTGCCAAATTTTCGATGATTTTTAACAATTTTTTTTTTTTTATTTTAGATCAATCCTCACCCCTTTTTCAGCATTTTTTCCTAATTTTAGATCAATGCTTAGAACTTTTTCCCATTTTTGTAAAATTTTTGCTTAATTTCTAATGCTTTTTAACAATTTTTTTCAAAATTTGGGTTACTTTTTATACGTTATTCTACGTTTTTTCGTGATTTCTACCATTTTTCTTCTCTTTTTACTTTTTTTGTGTTCAATTTTTAGCCGATTTTTTTATGACTTTTTAAAGGATTTTTTTCGTAATATAGGTAAATTTTCTCTCATTTTTCAACATTTTTTCCAACCGAGTTAGGGGTGATTTTGTCCACAGTCCCGATTTTCGATCTAATCGTGGTGAAAAGTGAAGAAAATCTATCGAAAATCACGAAAAAAATGCTAAAAGATTGGTGATAATTGACTTTTAATATAGACCGAACTGTTAGAAATCATCGAAAATTGAGTAAAAACTTGACGAAAATGAGCGCAAAATGCCCTAAATTATAAAAAAAATCATTAAAAATGATTGAAAGTCGGGTAAAAATTTGATAAGAGCGGATAAAAAGTGCAAAATATTGATCAAAAATCATGAAAAAATGTTGAGAAATGAGTGAAAGTTGACCTATATTAAGAAAAAAATCCTTTAAACATTAATGAAAAAATTGGGTAAATATTGAACCCAAAAAAAGTAAAAACAGAAGAAAAATGGTTAAAATCACGAAAAAATGTAGAATAATGTGTAAAAAGTAACTCCAATCATGAAAAAATCCTTAAAAGTCATCAAATTTAGGTAAATCAAGACGAAAATAGATGAAAAATGGCCTAAATTATGAAAAAAAATGTTGAAAAACATTGGAAATTGAGGAAAAATTTTACAAAAATGGGGAAAAGTTCTAAGCAATGATCAAAAATTAGAAAAAATTGCTGACAAGAGAGCGAGCATTGATCTAAAATAAAAAAAAAATTATTAAAAATCATCGAAAATTAGGTGAAAACTTGATAAAAATGAGTGAAAATTATTCCAGCGTGTCTATAAAAATTTGTTGACTGAAATGCTTGACTTTGCATGACCTTTCAGATATATTCAGCCCCTCTACCCCACCAAAATAATTTATCTCCAAAAACTTTGAAAATTATGACTTTTTCAAGAAAAAAATCACAAGTAACTCTTCAATTAAAATTTTCATAATTAACTTTGAACAAACGCAATTAAAAAAACAAAAAAACAAAATATAATTGCATAAATACATATGGTACTTTTTAAAATGTTTAGTTTGCAGTATCTGCAGGACCTCTTTTAAAAATGCTTGACTTTGCATGACTGTTCGAAACCCTGTATTCCTAAATTATGAAAAAATTCGTCACGTATTATTGGAAATTGGGTAAAAATTTGACAAAAACGGGTAAAGAGTGCAAAAAATTAGTTTCAAATCAACAAAAAACATTGAAAAATGGTAAAAAGTGCAAAAAAATTGATCAAAAAACATGAAAAAATTTTCAAAAAATAGGCGAGAATTGACTTACATAATGAAAAGAATAATAACAAATCATCGAAAATTGGGTAAAATCTTGACAATAATGGCTGAAAATAAATCTAAATAAAAAAATTAAAAAATGTTAGAAAATTTTGGAAATGAGTAAAAATTTAATGAAAACGGGTAATAAAAATCAACCTAAATTCAAGAAAAAATGCTGAGAAGAGGGTGAAAAGTTGAGAATAGTGAATAAAGAGGGTAATCATGAAAAAAATGTTAAAACAAATGGGTGAAAATTAACCTAAAACATAAAAAGTACTGTTAAAAAAAACATCAAAAATTAGATAAAAAGCTTGACGAAATGAAGTCAAAATTGGGTAAAAATTCTATAAAAACAGGTAATAAGTGCAAATAGTCGATCACAAATCAAATAAAAAATGTTGAAAATTAAGTGAATGTTGATCTGAAATCTGAAAAAAAAACGTTAAAAATCATCGAAAATTGTTTAAAAAAACTGACGAACATGGATAAAAAATAATATTTTGGTGTTTGCGATTTTTCAGCCCCGTTGAATTTCTTTACTATTCTCAAACACTTGGTAAATTTTTAGATAATTTTTGCATTTTTTTGAGTTGGTTCCTCACCTAAAAGTTCCTCTAATCCGGAATTCAGTATGTAGGGTCAATACAAATCTAAGGTAATATGCATTAAGAAAAAAATCAGGCTTTCATCAAGAATCGATACCTAGACGAGAGCAAATAAATATTTGTACTAGGAAATTATCCGACATACTCTATTCATCAATCCTTATCTCATTAAGAAACACTTCCCTTATTGGTAATTGTTTAATTCTCGCAGGTCCAAGTTTAGGTACACCTATTTACCTGATAGATGTCACCTTTGATTACAACACCGTAGGAGATTCTCGTTTCGTCTAACATATCATGTTATCTTCATTTCATCAGTCTTAACTAGCTAGAGCTACCCAGTATCCAGATACTACACACACACACACACAGCTCCAGGGTTCGACAGAATAATATCCTCGTGATTATATGATGCGTGTACGTACCGTACAAGGTGAAGAAAATTGCTGGCATATTTCTCGCCAAATCTTATCGCGTCCGATCATCAGTATTAAAAAAACCACTTCGCCTGCGTCTGCTATTTCTCCCTCTGCGGCGATCGTCAATCGACTACACGTAGGTAAAATATAACATGATTTGTGTTCGTGCTTAGCTCCGAAACTGAATTGCATTCATAGGTAGTACCTCTGTCTACTTGTGGGGTTGTGTTGAGAGCTGAAATTACCTGTCGTGTAGTAAAAGTCGGTATTTTGTGATGATACGATATTATTAAAGAGTATATATGGCAGATACGGTGTTTCGGGGGCGCGATATATACGATGACTTTGATGTGGTGGCGATGGCGATGGTGATGATGGCGTAACGACGAAGATGAAATTTTTTCGAGGCTAGTTTAGCGTTAAATAGAATAAAATTAGGAGAAGAAAAAACCACAGCGAGAAGAGCGAGGGGTGGATAAAGGAAAGAAAATCTAATACCAATAGAGACCTGATTATAATCACAGGTTATTAGACGTACGAAGACTTAATTACAGTGAACATTTCGCTCGGTACGCGCGGTGTAGGTGGTCTGCTGGTGTGGTACGGTGTGTGCGTAGTCACTATATAAGTATGTGTGATGGCGACGTCGGTTGAGCAGGGTAGCCCGGGCACAACCATTTTTTCCATCTTCTCGTTGGCTGGTTATAGCTTATATATAATATGATATTATAGAATAATAGTTTGGTCACTGCGTAGAATGGTATCGTGTTGGGGGCCCAGATCGAATATAGCCAACAAGCGTACACCGGCAACAATCTATAAATACGATCGAAATCATTTATTTTCTCATAGATCGTCGTACTCTATCGTACCGTACCGCATCGGCATCGCACCGCACCGCACTGTACCCGTTGGCCAGTCGTTGGGTGGGTGGGTGGGAAAAAAATTAATATTTACTTTGCGGCTATTTTGTGTGATCTGCCCGAATAGAGCTGCGAGGTAGTATGTGGTGTAGGTATCATCACATAAAAAACATATAATACTTAATCGTACTGCGAAAGACGGATGGCGTTATGGGTCCTGGAGTCGTCAGTCGTGGAAATTCTCTCTTTGTGATAATTGGAATCGGAAATTTTTTCAATTTTTGGTAATATGTGTGGCATATAGCATCGATTTTTGCTCGCCTCTAATAACCTTGAGGGTTTATTTCTAAGCATGGGATCTTGGTCAAACTCATCTATTAGTTTTTGAAATACTTTCTTATTTTTTTAGCTTCGTATTCGATCGCTATTGCTGCAATAGTTCAAAACTTGACGGACACGAAGGAAGCATGGTCAATAATACATCATGTATCGATGGAAAAATGACTTCCAATTTGAAATTTTCGAAATCATCATCGTTAAAAAAAAATCATGAAAACCGACCATCCGTCGTATTGAGCCCGCACAGTTGCCTTACATTTTCCACGGTGTTTTCGTGAAAGGAAAGGTGTTTACGAGCTTAAAATTTCTATGAAAATGATGACATTTTTTTTTCGAATTTCACTCAAAATCGAGCACTGGCGTGCTGGCGAGTTGAAAATACCACAAAAAATTTTAGTTTTCTGCTATGGAGTAGAGTAGAGGGGGTGTCCTGATACAACAAAGAATATAATAACATCGAAATATGTTTCACAGCGCATTCTACAGGTGACCGTCAAGAGTTGACCATCACCAGTGGACCATAAAAATCCGGATTTTTCAGATTTTGATGGCCTGGATGGTCTTAACATTGATGGTCAATTGTTCTAGACTTTTAACACCTGGATCGTCGACAGTTGAATCATGTTCGTCATAGAAGTTGAATGTTATGAACAAAACATTTTGAAAATTTGTTTACAAGGGAACCACTTAAACCCGTCAGCTTCAATTTGAAAGAAACTTGTACAGATGAAAAGATCAAAAAACCCCACAACCGAATTTTCATCTGCCAAAATTAATTCGGGCACCGTTGAGGGGTTTTTCAAAAATTTTAAAATACAACGGTATGCGTAAAAAAAAATGAGAAAAGAATAAATTCTTAAAAATCGTTACTACAGATACAAAAATTCTGAAAAATTATAATTAGACCACAATATGGACCACAAGCCTATTTTCAATCATTTTCAGTCGTTCTCAAGCCTCCAGCAAATTTTTTAAATTTTTCCTGGATTTTTAAAGTGCTGTCAAAACTGCCCGAATAAATTTCGGCAGCTTTGAAAATTCAGAAGAAATTTAAAAAATTTGCTGGAGCCTGCAGAACGACTGGAATTGGTTACGAATAGGCTTGTGATCCACACAATGGTTTAGTTATCAATTTACAAAATTTTCGCGGTTTTTACTAAAATTAATTTTTTTTTCATTTTTTCAGTTTTTTAATTTTGAAAACCCCCTCAACGGCGCCCAAATTAATTTCGGCAGCTGAAAATTGGAATGTGAGATTTTGTTGATATGCTCTTTTCATCTGCCCCAGTTTCGTTCAAATCAGAGCTCACGGCTTCAAGTGGTTCTCTTGTCAGTATTTTCCCTCCTAACATTCAAGTTAACATTCAAAATATTGTTAATTCCTCGATATTGATGGTCAACTGACACCTGTTGACATCCTGCATCTTGATGGTCAACTGCTAATGGATTTGTACCATCAAGAGTTGACAATCCAAATCTAGACGGTGCGAATGTTAATGGTCCTTTCACTGTCGGTCAACTCTTGACAGTTTACTTTTGACCACCAACTGATAATAATCAAGTGTTCATAGGTTTTTCTAGGACCAGAACCCCGCCCCCTGCTCTTGTGAAGTACTAAAACTTTTTAGAGCATTTTCAACTTGCAAATAAACAATTAAATATTTCAGTTTAAGCGAGATTCGAAGAATTTTTCCCTCAAATCAACGCCCAACCATAAATAGAGTCCAAGAAATCGGTCCAATTGGAACGTTTTGACTTCGGTTCACCCACACGTAATGATAGGTTAGAATTGGGGGGGGGGAGTTTGAGCCCTACACCTTCATTTTTGGAAAAAATTCTTTCGCATTGCTAATGTTCTTAGTATGATTCGAGTGAGATGGGGGCAAAAAATCAAGGGTGAAAAGTGCAAAAATGTGCACTTGATGGCTTTTTTGCCATAAACATGGCATTTTACTGTTTTTAGTCGGGTAAATCAACACTTATTAAATTTTCTTAATAATATGTAAAGGGATTAGCTCAACCTGGATGGGAGGGCAATTTAGGTCCTAATAGACCCCATTCCCATCTAAGGGCTTATCTTTACGTACAAGTTGAACTAACTGACTTCGAAAGTTGAAACTTGATAGGTACATAGAACTGGAGCATAAAGTGTACCTTCCGGGTCTTTCCATTTTCCAACTCCCCCTCCCCCCAGCATCCTTTTACAGATCCAAAAAACAACTGTTCTTTTGAGATTTCTGGAAATTAGCAAATCGGTACAATTTCGCGCCTTGAAACATAATCCAACTGTTGACAGACCAGATTTTTTAACACCTGATCATTAGCAGTTGATGGTCAACAGTGGACTGTCAATAGTTGACTAATAATAGTGGCCCATCAACATTACCACCATTAAGATTTGTATTCTCAACTTTTAATGGTCCAGAACCATCAACACTTCATCATTAACCGTTGATGGTCAACTGTGGATTATCAAAAGTTGACCATCAATGGAGGATCATCAAGATCCAGAGTGTGAACAGTGGACTGTCAACAGTTGACCATCAATATCCGGACTACCAACATCTTGAACGTCAACTTTCAAAATTAAGAAGAAATGTTAAGCAAATGTTCAAAATTCTTCATATTATCACTTCCCAGGTTCCAGCAGCAGTGCATATTTCGTCTAAAGTGACATTAATTTACAAAAATTCTTGATTATTTTCAACATTAAGAATTTTTTTGTATAACATTCCAGTTTTTCTTCGAACATAATCTAACGGTTGACAATCCAGAGCACAGAGCAGTTGACCATCAAGACCATCAATGTCAAGTCCATAAACATCCAAACCATCAAAATCTAAACAATCCAGACTTTGATGAGACTACTGTTGATGGTCAACCATTGAAAGTCCACTGTTTACTCAAATTATGCCCGCATATTTCGGACTGGAATTAGCTTTCAATTAACGAAAAAAGTTGACTGAAAATGGCAAAACGGAGCAACCGAATAACAAATATCACATCACAACTCATCCGACGATCAAACCACGTCCATGAAGAGAGTACAGCCTTCGACAGAAATTAGCTCGATCGACTGTAAGATGAAAATGAACACGAATTGCTCGACACTGATCACAGCAACAAGTACTTACGTACGATTACAATAGTAGGTACATAGCAGGATATATTGGCAGAATGAACACCACAGAACGTATCGTTCGTCTGTGCCTCGGAGCAAATCCCAAAATATAAACCCTTACGTTGAGGTGGTCCTTTTGAGATACCAATAAGATCATAAACGGACAATAACGCCGCTGCACTGTCTGGATATAACACTAATTTACATATAAATATTACTTTCGAATCGAATCGAATAGAAAGATCGTGTGTCTGTGATGGCTCGGCTATATACATATAGAAGATCGTGCGCTTACAGAAGGGGGTCTCTGCTGTGCTGTGTGTACCTTTACTTTTCTTCATCTTTCTCATATATATGTCTCGCTGAGCTCTCTCATCTACGCTACGATAAGTCGACTAAATGAACATCTTAATAATAATCTAGTAACGTTGACAAGTAACAAACATATACCGAAAAGTCGGGTGTAATGACGCAGTCGCCACTGGTTTATTTATCACCTTACCTCCTGAAGATTTTATGTGGCTGTGCTGTGTTGTCTTTATATGCATAGTAAACGTACTATATACCATAATACCTACCTATCTACATTATACAATATTTATAAATGCACCACACTCATTCGTACACGTAGCGATATATCTAAGGAGATCCATTTACTTACACATGCAACATTTCGGTGGCTCTTTCTGTTGTTCATGTTGTTGTTATTCCAGCCATCGCCGGCCGCCACCAATATTACCGAATACAGTACAATAGACGAATGGTAAAGTGGTCTAAATTTTTGACCACATGTAGATGGAAGACGTTTAATCCGACACGTGGTTTATATGCTAACGTTATATAGGTACGTATTTAAATGTACGCTCGTCGGAAAATTCCGTCTGATGAGTGAGTCGTATAGTCTGTGTCGTTGTCGTTGTTTTTTTTTCCTTCTTGTTCTTTTTAATAATCGAGGATTACAAGAAGGTTTCGCCACCTTCTTCTTCTTCTTCTTCTAATTGAGATAACAGAACGTTGTTTCTTCTCTTTTTTTGATCTTTTAAAAGGAGCGCAACGCGTCTTACTAGTCCAACAGGCGAGGTATAGGGTATACTGTATCCTGACGATGAGACTGTGAAGACTTCAAAGAATAAGTAAGTGTATACGAAAGAGAGAGACAGAGAGACAGAGACAGAGAGATTGTTGACTTTTGTAAAAATTGACCGCTTATAGCGTAGGCAGATTTTTATTGATTTGTGGTTGTTTATTCATGAAAGTGACTGTGTTTAGGTCTTAGATCTCGTCCAGAGGTATTATACACGTAGGTACCATGCTTGGTCGTCGTTGTCGTCTTCTTCTTCGTCTTCGTCGTCGTCGTCATCATCATCGTCGTCGTCGTACGTGTGGTGAATGTCCGCGTACCGCTGTTATACGACAGAGACTTACAACGGTGGTGGCGGCGGCCGGCATCGGCAACATCTAGCGAATCGAACGAATGGTCCATGTAATGTCTAGCGTTTTACAAATCGATGGCGTCAGTGGTTATGGCCTGTCACCGTGTAACTATTCGTTATACTATATACGTATATGTAGAGTATATTGCCCGTGTGTGTTATGTGCAGGACTTTTTTTTTCTTCTTCTTCTGTGTGTGTGTATTGTACGCGTATGGCATGTCTCTCTGTATCTTCGTCTTACTCGTTCCCAGCCGCCGTTTGCTCGCGTTCGCGTTCTCTATTTATGTCTAATTCGAAACCATCGTCGTTGTCGATCTTGTACTCGTTTACCTACGACATTTAAGTGTTATGGTATATGTACAAGTATGACGGAGATGATCATAAGAGGTGGTCGAGCTGTGGACCCCCTTTTTCTTTCTTTTCCTCTCAGCTTCTCCGTTGTCCTGTTAAATTTTGGTGTGAATGTCGCCGCATCCAGAGGTGACCTTGTGTTTAGGTGTCGTCGTCCTGGTCGTTGTTTTGATTGGATGTACGATGACTGGAGGACTACGGTATTTGACGATAGTTGAAGATATTTCGTAGAATTTTTGGGGTACGGGCATTTCAAAAGTGTTGGCTAGAATTTAACATTCACAAACTCCAGATTTTAAGATGAAGTTCTTGCGATGCGATAGGTTCGATCGGTATTGTAAAATCATTTCAGTTAAAAGGGGTTGCAAAAGAAATAATTCAATTTGTAACGATACCTTTGCTTCTTTTACACCCTATGGAACTCGTATTCTCAAGTTTTGAATCATTCAGTGATGTTAATCATAAGTCTAACTGGTATTTTCGCAGCAAATTATTGATCATTAGAAGCATGGTACTACCTACTTCACTTTTGGGATTAGTAGTATTCATACATGCACTACGTTTCCACAATCTAACATTCATTTGAATCATCGTATTATTGGTTTGAAAAAATTATAAGAAAATCTGGTTTTTCATCTACTTGAACCCTCCTCCCTTTCTTTTCAAATAGGCTTAACGAGAATGATAAATGATACCAGGTGTTCGACAGAAGTTCTACGACCGATGCTGTAAGGCGGTAACTTCCATCAAAATTGATTTTCAGATTTATGACCATCATCACCTTCGAAATACATCCTCTGTACAGTATACATGTATACACTAGTCCTGGCAAGTTTTCCATTGTTGGAATATTATCTGAAAGTCTGCTTCTGTGAACATGTCTACTGCCCTCAGCAATTCTGCTTGAATTAACATCGAAAGATGTTTAATCACGGATTCTGGAAAAATCGTCAATAATTGACCGACAACAGTTCACTGTCATCATTACACGACATTAGTGGAGCGTTAACAGTGTGACGTCATCATTGGACTGACATTAGAGGAAAGATTTTCATGACCTGGGATAACAACTGTGGACTTATTTTATGAAGGATTGAAGCAACCATCAGGGACAGATTTTTATGGCCTGGAAAGACATCAGTGGACTGATTTGTTGAAGGATTGATTTCATTACTTTAAATAGAAATGTTGAGGAATATTGGAGATGTTATTAGTGAACCGGTGACAGTATGACGTTATCATTGGACTGACATCAGTGGACAGATTTTTATGGCCTGGAATGACATCAGTGCAACGAAAGATGTTTAATAGCACATTCTGGAAAAATTGTCAACAGTTGACCGTCATAGTTGATGGATGACATCAGTGGACCATCAACAGTGTGATGTCATCGTTAGATTGACATCAGGGACAGATTTTTATGGCCTGGAAAGACATCAGTGGACTGATTTGTTGAAGGATTGATTTCATTACTTTAAATAGAAATGTTGAGGAAAATTGGAGATGTTATTAGTGAACCGGTGACAGTATGACGTTATCATTGGATTGACATCAGCGGACAGATTTTTATGGCCTGGAATGACATCAGTGCAACGAAAGATGTTTAATAGCACATTCTGGAATAATTGTCAACAGTTGACCATCATCATTGAATGACATCAGTGGACCATCAACAGTGTGATGTCATCATTAGATTGACATCAGGGACAGATTTTTATGGCCTGGAAAGACATCAGTGGACTGATTTGTTGAAAGATTGATTTTATGACTTCAAGTAGAAATGATGGAGAAAATTGGAGATGTTATTAGTGAACCGTTGACAGTATAACGTCATTATTGGACTGACATCAGTGGACAGATTTTTATGGCCTGGAATGACATCAGTAGACTTATTTTATTAAGGATTGATTTAATGATTTTGAGTTGATATGTTGAAGAAAATTGGAGATGTTTGAAGTTGACTAGTCAAAACAATGGACCTTGACCTTAAATAGACTTTATGATTTTTAGTCGAAATGTCGTCATCCGTTGACCTGCCAACAATTGAGCTTGACCATTAATCATCTTTAATTTTCCTCAACATTTCAACTTGAAATCTTAAAATCAATGCTGGGTCTAGGTCAACTATTGATGGGACAACCGATGACGACATTAAAATCATAAAATCGATCCGAAGTCAAAGTCAACTGTTGACGAGTGAACTTTCTTTAATTTTTCTTAGAATTTCAACTTAAAATCATGAAATCAATTCACAGCCAAGGTCAACTGTTCACGGGTCAACTTTAAACATCTTTAATTTTCCTCAACATTTCAACTTAAAATCATAAAATCAACCGACGTCAAGGTCAACCAATTTTTCTCGACACTTCGATTTGAAATCTCAAGTTTATCTATAAACCGTCAACTTTAACTCTGGATTGATTTTATGATTTCAAGTTGAAATGTTGAAGAAAATGACAGATGTTTAATAGCGTGTTCCACTGTTGACCCGTACCCGTCAACAGTAGACTTTGGCTCTGGTTGATTGTATGATTTCAAGTTGAAATGTTGAGGAGGTATGACGATAATTATTTGTGATAAACAGCGAATATAAGAATTGAAATTTTACCAACAAAGTAAAAGGTATCAGAATTACCCTTTGAGTACAAAGAGTATTAATTTCAAATATCAAAACTTCAAACTTTAAATTGAATTTTTATACTTAGAAAAACTCTAACGCCACACAAGCTTGAATCTAGCCCAGGTCCTAGGCCTAGGAAGGTAAGTTCTCTGGGATGCTTGGAGCTGAGCTGGGCCTCTTTTGGAAATATTTCATCAATATAGCAAACTTTTACCACCTGTACTTTGCCTAGTGGAATATTTCTGTAAGCTATATTCAAATGTTTCTACAAACTTGGTAACACTGATTTTTCTTTGGAGTAACGATCACCTAGGTAGTCCCCCCCCCTCCCCCAAAAAAGCATTAGAAGTAGAGACCATCAGGAGCTGATATGAATCAATTTAAGGGTTTGGAAATATTTTTCCTTTGCTGAAGCCCTGACCCAAGGGATATTGATGGAAGAATCTCGTTCCCCTTTTAAACCTATTTGCTTCTGAGGGGTACATTGTTACCAAAGGATGTATGTCCAGCATCTATTGCCATTCGGTCAACATACCTTACCAATTAAGGCAGACTGAGATCTAACGAATATGGGATGGTTATGCACAATCATTGAATTTTAATGTAAAAAATAATTATTGTCTCACTTCAATCGTTTGATACATTATACATAAGTGAAACGCTTGAATGAAATTAGTTTTAAAAACCCATCATTCAACGTGTTCCAAATTGAAGTAAACAACGTAACCAGTCACCCAATACCCACTACTCGGCATGTAGATTCCTAAATATGTGGTAATACAAACGCAACATATGAAATTCGATGAAAATTTTATACACTTAGTTAGATAATTACGTACTGTACTTTGTGTACGTATTCAAGTATTATAAGAGGCTTGCTGGACGACGGCGGCGATGATGATAATGATGATGATGATGATGATGAACCCAACTCCCTCGCCTCTTATATTCTTCCCTTATTCATCGGTATCGGCAGGTTAATCATGTAATGGCTCGTTCCGCATTCATAATTCTGGAACGCTTCGAATTATTCGTAATAGGAGACTTAAGTATTTAATACGTAGATAAAAGTACGAAATAAGTATCCCTCTTCTTTTTTTTTTATTAAAAAAAAAAAATTATTATATTCTCGCTGCTTCGATATAACTTCCTCTTAAATGTACCTAGCGACTAATGAGGTATAAGAATCATTTACATTGAGCAACAGCAGGTGTGATAATCGTTAGTCACATCGGCAAATTATAATCAACATATAACTGAGTTATTACGTTTAGCTATACAAAGTACAGTCAGCATTATATGTGAAAAAATAGAAATGAAGAAAAAAAAACAGAGTGAGAAATAATTAAAATTAAAAATACATTCGGTCATAAATCCACCGTTTCTCTTTATTTTTTATCTGTATCGAACCAACACTCGTACAAGAATGGTCGTAGTCTCCGCTGCTGGTTGCCCAACTCTCACCGTATCTTCGTACATTTTTTTTTTTTTTTTTTTTGGCACCGAATTATACATCATGCACATTTGAAAGATGCAAAATGCAATTTACGAGTTTCGCAGCGTGCGGAGTTGTTTAAACCGCGAGTTTCTTTTTAATGTGTGTGTACAAAAAAAAAAAAAAAAAAAAAAAAAAAAAAAAAAGGAAAAAAAAAAAAAAAAAAAAAAAAAAAAAAAAAGAGTGAAATAAAAACTGACCCCTTTAATTATCAATTCTCTCGCTAAATACGAATACATCGTATACATTTACAAGCATCGACGTATACCTAGTACGAGAATACATGCATTATACGAATTCGATACAATGTATACGTAAAATCTAAACATTTTCTTGGCCATAGAAGTCATTCCTCGATTTTTTTCATCCCTTCTCGTTTACCGATGCTGGTTTTATACACATACATATACCGTACAACTGCTGCCAGTATTATACCTATCTATATGTACATTGCAATATATTGACATCGACCAGAGGACGTCAGTTTACATATGGCTATCGTCGCGTCGCGTCGCGTCGACCGACGTGCACAAAAGAAATTTGCAACAATTGCGAGAAATTCACATTACGTATAGCCCTTGGTATATATCGTATACATATACCGTATAATATACCTACTGTTACAATACATATTAAAGTATACTTATGTACGAGTACATAAAACATCTTCTTACATAAACACTGGCTAGCCTATACGACCGCAGATTACAATAAATGAGTATTTTCTTACTGGGAATTTATTGTTTGATATAATCCATATATGACTCGAGACAAATGTGGCTGTTACGCGAGCTTACGCTCAGGCTCAACAATCCAGCAAATAAAACGAAAAACTTCGATTTGTCTACAGAGTTTCGTAGAATAATGTCTCATCACCTTCGTACATATTCAGCTGGCTTTAATATGTACCAGAAGTCTAGCCAAAAATTAAACCAAACAGAACAAAAAAAAAAAAAATCAAAGAGACTGTTTCCGTAACGCCAAACGCCTGAAGAAAAATATTGTGGAAATTTTGATTCAGTTAAACAGGGGTTAAGTTACAAGGGGAACCAATACTGCTCCCCAGGTATGAAACCAACATCAAGAAAGGGTCAAAACTAACATAAAATTTTGGTTTTCCCTTGTACCGCCTCAATAAAACCTCAAGTGAAAAAAGGCATCATAATGTGATGCTTTTTTAGCATGATTTTCTTAAGGTAAAACAGGTAAGGAAATTTGCCCGTTTATGCGATAAAAAAAGCTGCGCACTGGGATGTTTTTTCTTCAGTTGTAGTAGAGGTCAGTGGCATACCCAAGAAGGGAGCATTACTGCAGGTATAACCCCTCTTAGGCGTGAAAAAATGGAAAGTTTTTCACATTTACGCTAAATTGGATATCCAATTCATTGAAGGCAGATCACTTTCTCAATGAACCTTCAAAATTTGAAACACAAACTTCGAGAAAAGTACTTTTCATGACTTAAAAATACCATTTTTTCAAAATTTTGACCTCGCTAAGCTCGGGTCTTGAAGTTTAACCACTTCCTTAACAAATTTTTGGGAGCGCCTGCAAGAGGTCTGAAAGTTAAAACTCTTGAAAGGCACATCTACGACCACTGCAGAATTTACATGTCAAATTCCAACTACCTATCTTGATTTGGAGGGGAGATATGCGTGAGTAAAATTCAAAAAAATAAGAGAAACCTACCAAAACAACACTTTTTTAAGACTCCGAAAAGGGTGCAAGAGGGCTTAAAAGTTACAACCACCAAAAAGCACATCTATGAACCCTACTAATACTAAATGTAAAATTGCAACCTCCTATCACGATTTGGAGAGGAGACATGAGTAGGATGAATTCAAAAAGTAAGAAAAACCTATCAAAACCCCTCTTTGTTGGAGCTGTGAGGGGGTGCAAAGGAGCTGAAAAGTTGAAACTCAAAAGTCTCATCCAGCACCCTTACTATACTAAGATACACATGGTACAAACTCAACAAATAAGAAAACCCGTCTAAAAACCACATTTTCGGGACTAGGAAGAGATGCAATGAGCTGAAAAGCCAAATCCCCCCAAAAACACATCTATGGCCCCCACATACCAAATTTCAATTGTCTAACTCAATTTAGAGCGGAGATAAGGAAGCCTGTTTTCAAAGCCAAAAAGTGGGAAATCCCCTACATCTTCCCTCCTAATTGACCAAGGAGGCTGAGTTTTGGATATGGTACACAACTTTTGATTCTCTATCGATTAACACAGAAAGGATCAATTTTTACAATATTTGCCTCTCAGCGCCCCCTCTCCAAAACTTGGCCATAACTGAATTTTGACCCTGAGATCATCACCGCTTAAAAGTATGAAATTTGCTGCCAGTCCAAGCCTACTGCCCAAATTTGACTGATTTTGGTCGGTATGAAGCTGAGCAAATGATTTTTAGTTTCAGAGTAAAAAAAAAAAAAGAATAAATAACTGGCATGCCCTAAAATAGTCTCAACCCTGTTCCAGGACCCTAAAAGTATTTCGTTGGCATACCACCCCCCCATCGCCCGTAGGACGATCGTCTGTAATAGCCCGGTTTGTATTGACGATGTGACAGTAAATTAGGCTAAAAAGTGCACGAGCACAAAAATATTAAAAATTCAATTTTCAAACAATTTCAATTGAAATGACTTTTAATATAGTCTTGTTTTCCAGTGGTCCTTAAATATTTTCATTTTATGTGAAATACGTTATTTCCCTTGATTTCTGATTCTTGAAAAAAAATCAGTAGAAGTGAAAAAAAAGGGTTCTGATGATTTTTTTAATGTTTTTTTTTTCATCCTGGGCGTTTATAGTTGCTGAAATTTTTACGCCCAGGGTTTAAAAGGTATCAGAAAGGTTAAGATTTAAATTCAGTGTTGGAGGTTAAGTTCTTTTATCAAGAGGAGGGTTTTTTGCATGACTCTGGAGGAATCTGGAATGGAGTGGGTTTTTTCTGGGATGTTTAAGGTTTTTCGTTTTTGTTTCAAGTTGGGGCAGAGGAACAAGAGGTGTTGGGTGGTGATGGGCTCGGAGTTGCAAAATTGACACATCAGTTTAGGGGCTCGTAGATATAGATGGCTATGGGTTATTTTTGTGTGACTGATTCTAAGACGTGTAATGATTATTTCATCTGTGCGTTTAAGGAGTGGAAGTTTTTTACATGGTAGGACAGATCTTTTGTGAATGAAAAGTTTATTTTCAGTTTTGAGGTCCCATTGATTTTGCCAGTTGGCAAGGTGAGTTTGGAAAAGAATATTTTTGATATCATTTGGGTTCTGGAGAATTAGTGTGGTGTAAATCTCAGCTGATATTGCCAATTTGTCTACTTCTTCATTTCCTTCAATACCTACATGACTGGGAATGTACATGAATTTTATTGTTTTTTGTAAAAGTTGTATGTTTAATACAATTTCGTGTATATTTTGAATTATTTGAGAGTCAGAGAATTTAT
>FIZR01003231.1:0-10374 GCA_900060175.1 Ferrisia virgata
GTTACTGTGACATATTAATGACATGTATTTGACTCATCAGTGACATGTTTCTTACACCATAATGGTACATTTCTGGCATGATAGTGGCACACTTCTGATGCAAAAATAAGATTTTTTGTCGCAAATATGACATGTTCCTGATACATTTTTGACATGTTTCTGACATATTTCATTTTCCATTATACTGAATTACTATTAATATTAAAGTATTAATTATAATTATTTTCTTATTCATATTAACTCACGAAATTTTAATTTTTTTTGTCGATGATGGGATTTGAACCTGGGTTCTCTTGGGTACAAATCCGACTTCATTACTAATTCAGCAACTGTGGCAATTAACATAAGAAGAAGTAAAGAGCATTAACAACTTCATTTTTTGGTCCTGACAATGATACGGCATTTACTTGACTAGGTATTGGAATATTGATGGTACACTATTGACATAATAATGAAATCATCATCAGTAGGTCTCAGTCGCTTACGACCATATTGCACCTAAAAGAGCGCGCCATCTATCACGATCCTGTGCCTGCGAAGCAGCTCTTACCACCGAGCCCATTTGCGCTTTGATGATATCAGACCACCTGGTCGGAAATCTTCCTCTTACTCTTTTTCCAGAGGCCTTACCTAGCAGAATGTCTTTTTCGAGATTTCCCTGGTCACATGACCGAAATACCCTAGAATGCGTCTCTCGCATAAAATACTTGACCTGACTGGCAACTGTATTTCGTTGACGATTGAAATTTTGGTTCGACGCGCTGTCCAGGGTATCCTTAGCATCCTTCGCCAGACCCAGATCTCAAAGACGTCGATTCTTTCTTTATCATCCGCCTTTAATGTCCATGTCAATGCTTCTGTCTTGATTATGCCACTTATGTGACTTGGTAATGGCGTGCTTCTGACAACCATGTAAAATCGATTTGATGCTGTTTGTGACATGTTTTCGATACTGTGTGGACTTGATTCTCTTTTGGCAGTACACTATTGCCATATGAATGACATCTGACATACTTTTGACTTGATTATGACACTGATGTGACTTAGGAGTGGCACCATTCTAACAACATTATGATTCCATTCTGACACAGTTCTAACCTATGAAAAATTATATGCCCGGAGGTGGGGTGAGAGCAAAATAGGGACTTCTGAAAGCGCAAGCAGATCCGATACGGAAGGAACAGCTCTCTTTCAAGGTTAAAAAGAGAAAATAACATACAAATGTAGAAAATCAGGCTCATAATACGTATGTGATGTTCCTAATTGCATGCTATGCATAAGGGTGATATTTACTAAATTACCAAGTCTTAACTATCGCATTTTATGAGTTTTACTTATCTTATCTTTTTTATCTGTTTCAGGTAAGTGAGAATATAATAGAAGCACGCATTGTACCTGTAAATTTTACGAGAGTATTGTTTTCTGTCTGACACTGAAGTGTTTTCGACACCATCGTGATGTTTGGTATGTTTTCATCAAATAAGTATTATATCTGTCTTATGTTCGGTTGTTCTTCACTTAAAAAAGTGATGACAGTTGAAATTTTGAAGTGCAAATGTGAAAAAAAATATTGTCATATCTTGTTGTACATATGCACGTAGATACACTTAAAATGATTATTTTAGTTCTGGGAATTACAATTACGTAAGCGTATTACTTTGCGATAAGTATCATACTTATCAGTTAGAATGTGTATTGTAGATTTCTTCATTGGATCTGGAAATTTTAAGACGCAAAGTACCTACTGAGCATTTTCTCTATTCCTCAACTACCAAGTACTTAAGAAATCGTACTTAAGAAACCAGCGAACAATGTATTTTCTATTAATTCAATCGCTCAGCAGAATTAAATGCAAGCTGCATAATCATCACGAGTTTAAGAATTTTATCTGAATGACATAATAATACACGTAACCAATGCAACTTTTATTTATCGCATCATCGGGGGAAATTTTGAGCTGAGGGACTTGAAAATTTGAAAAAACTTCGATTTGGACTCAAATGTTGACATTTTGAAAGAAGAAGCTGATGAGGAGAGGTGAAGGGGGTTAGCGGTCAAGTTGCAGATTTTAAATTTTCACTTATTTCATTTGACGTCATTCAAAACATTGTATTTTTTATTTGGAGTTGGCCAGATTTGAAGGTACGCAACTAGGCACCAGAATGCGCCGAATTTGTTTTTTTTTGAAAATCTGCCAACGGCTAGGTCACAATAATTGCGAAATGGCCTAAAAAGGATATGGTAAAAATTTCAGTACCCCAAACTCAATTTTTTAGACCTAAAAAACTCATTTAAAGTTCAAAACTTCTGTTTAAATTAAATAAAACATTTTTTTGAAAATTTTTCATACATATTTGTACTGAAAACGATCATTGCTGACACGTTTTCATCATTACTTGACTTCTTTCGGTGGTTTTTTACAAATGTCACTTTCCTCGATTTTCCGATAAATCATGAAATAATTCTTTTTTGAGAAACGCTCTCCAGAAATCGATGTAGGACGTCATTTTCAGATGATTCAATGCAATATTTCAATTTTCTCCCCAAGCCACTTTTCAAGGATACTCAAAAATGATCATTTTCCCCATATTTTAAAATTAATTTATTAAAAATTGAAAAAATTCATTTTCTAATAAATTTCAATCTAAAAGGGCATATTTTATTTACAATAGATTCGCAAAGACAATTTTTCATTTATTTTCTCTTTTTTTGAGCCATTTATGCTGCATTTTTGTGTGCTGAAATGCGCATTGGAGAACCCCTAAAAATGGCGAAAAAGGAGAAAACATATCTTAAATGAAGGAAGGTAAGTTTACTGCCTTACCCGGTCCATTTTACAAAGGATTTACTGAAAAATAATTTCTAACGATGTGAAAATGTTTTTCAAAAAACATGAAAATCCCATTTTTAAGGACCCTTGAAAAATCGTCTATAGGAGATAAAATTTAAATATTACACCGAATCATCTAAAATTGATGTCCTACATTCATATCAGGGAGGGGGAGGCGTTTCTCAAAAAAATTTATTTTATAGTTTTTCAGAAAATCATTGTGATTCCACGGTTTGTAAATTTTCAAAAAAAAATCAAAATCAGGCCCACCCTAGTGCACACTTCAGTAGTAGCTTTGAAAATTTTTAAGTACCGAAAATTAAATTTTTATAGCATTTTTAGGCTTCAACAATTAATGATATCAATTTTTATACTCTTTTGCCTGGTTAATTTCTCATTTTAACGCAGGTATGAGACTACTGAGAGCGCTAGTGTATCAAGTCATTACACACTTTAAAATGCAAAGAAAATTAGCTAATCAAAATCCTGCTAAAATCTGATATACCTACTTAACAAAGTTTTTGATGACATCGAAATCCATTTTTCGTACATCATTTAGACTCCAGTACATTCCACGATAGTCTAAGAAAGGAGGGGGGCAAAATTCAAAATTGACGATGGTTTCCAGCAGCTTAGCGTATTGAAATACGTATAGACAATCCGGGGGGGGGGGTCGGGTCGAGAGGTGCTCTAGGTCGAGGAATTTATGATTTGACCATCTTTGCAGGAAATTTGATCCTTTGTTTTCGAATCCATTATTGATATGACTCAAAACTCCATGGCTACCCCGAAGGAAAGATTCAAATTTCAAACAGGAAGATTTTTTAAGTAGGTTAACAAAATATTTCCAACTTGATCTTCTTGTTTTCATTATAAATTCAATTTCTATTTGGTACTTTAACTTGTCAGGATCTCACAAATTTTGTGATTTTATCGTCTTAAAAATTTGTCTAATAACCCATTAATGGCATTCAAAAATGAAAAAATTGAGCAAGGTACGAAAGTTTTTCAGCGATAAGCTTTCATTTAGTCGTCATGACCAACGATGTGAAAGTTAAGTTGGAGGTATTGGGGACAACAACCGCCCTCCCCTCCAGAGCGATTTTTTTATATAATAGAACTGACCTAGTGACCATAGTTTAGGGACACACTGCTTACGTGTTGCTTTCATTATATGGACCTGAAGAATTCAATGCAAAATAATTTTACCAAAATTCACCGAACAATAGTAGGTATTATTCCACAGTAGTCTCGTGTTGGGGAAAAAAGGTTTACAGGTCGAAATAGTGAAGTTGAACTTTTTTATTAAATTATTGAATTACAATGTTGCGGATAGGTCTATAACCTAATCAAAACACGTACCGCATAACGCGTCTAACTCACATAATTTACCGTTTTGATTTCCCTGATGCGCGCGCCGAAATACGAGTAATTCAATACCATCAATTTCGATAATTTACAGATTCTTTCGCTCACCAATAAACTTGCCAGGTACCAGGTAGCTAGCTAGGTACGTTGCTGTTTATACAAAGCTGTATGTGTTATGTGCACCTAGGTTCGTGTTATCTCTCCATATTATACTGATTTAATATAAAAAATATGATCTATAAAGTTTTTAGATAGACGAGGGGATAAATTTATATCAAAGAATGTGTTACCGTAAACTACATTACATACTATTACTATATAAAGAAATAACGCGGCGCGGCGCAAAAATAGGTGACGTGAATAGAAACATTTCATCATTCGCGTAATCAGTTCTACGCCAATTTTCACGTTTTCTTGGAACTATGTAGGCCCTCCCGTTGAGAGAAATTATACGTAAGAGCGAGGTATAAAGAGATACCGTATGGTATACGAAAATAGCAGCGTTATATACCGTAGTGTACTCGAATCACTTATGATAGAAAAAGCTTAGTTACTATATAAAATTCTACACGCCAGTATTTTATTTTATTAATACATATATCTCCCTACTGACGGGAAAATGGTCTTTTGCGGGTGGTTTATTACCAGAAACTCACAGTTTGCTTGGTCTTATAACGTGACGTTTGTAGCGTTAAGCTTGTAAATTTTACTTTCAGCCGGAAATGGTTTCACTGCTAAATAATTTTCTCACGAGTGAAACTTAAGACTGCGGAGTCAGAAATCTATGGATAGAAACGGTAAACAATATGGTTTAACCTTTTTGTAGAGACCATATTCGTTATGATATTATTGGGTACCTATTGCGTTATACGATACCACCTTAGGTCTCTTTCATCATTCATTATTACCTGGTTATTTATTAAATTATCTTCGTGGTGTAGTCGTTGGTGATTGAAATATACCCTTATAGTTGCTGGGTTTATAGGTAAAGTGGGTATAGGAATAGGAATCATTATATCATCGCTCTGTCTGCCTATTATTATTATTACTATCATTATTGAGATTTTCTATGTTTACTCTTTGAAAATGACTATACCAAAAAGACTGCGATAGTCTGAATTTTTGCAGCTAAATCGAAGAGCTAATGAATGAATAAATGATAGATGCATCTCGTTAAAAATACACCCAAGTATTTGTAGAAGTGCAGTCAAATTAGCAATAAATAACGAAAAAATTTGCAGCCGAAATTTTTTTTCGCATAATTGTAGATTACTCCTTCCTAAACAACGTATCCAAAATCAGACTGGTGCTTCTCCCCCAACGACCTCATTTGTACCTTAAAACCGTTTTTTTTTTTACCAATATCTTTGCCTAATTTTGTTCCTGAACGCGATACAGAAAAAACGTTGAGTTAAAAAATGTAGCTGATTGAATTTCCAATAAAAAAGGTCATTACATATTTTTTTTTTGAATCGATTGAAACATTTTAAAATGAGTTCGAAAAGGACGCATTACGCGCTAACGTGGTGTTCCGCGTGATGTTTTTATCACGTCACCAGAGCCAGTGGCCAATGTTTGTAGACACGCGGGCGCAATTTTCTTTCTGTATACTTAAACAAATTACATGAACTAAATGCTATGCTACTTCATATTAAAGTAATTATTATTAGAATGAAGGTGCAATATGCATGTAATATTTTAAAATTACTTTAATTTTATGAAATAGATTTATTCTCATCGTAGTTTTCACAACTATCTAACCCTGGATCGTTGATTTTCTCTTCAGATTCAACATCAAATCGGTTATGCGAGGTGAAATCGAAATATTGCGTTTAACCATCTAAAACTTATGTCCTACGTTCATTTCAGGGGGATTTTTCTCAAAAATAATTCCGTCATAGTTTTTCAAAAAATCGCGGAAACTTGCTACGAACGATTATTTTGGTTAAAATATGTGTAATAATTCCATTTTAAAAAAAAATTTTAAAAACAATTTTTTTCGATTTTTTAAAAATTTTTAAGCTTTGAGTTTGTTTATAAGTTTATTGCGATTTAGCTCGTTTCATCCTTGTATCTTCGCTTTCCTATATAATCGTCCACTCGCCTTATCTCTTACCTACAAACTAGTCCGTTTATCTATGTTCCCTCCACCCCGCCTATTCCTATACACTCGCTCGTTTCCTTATCCAAGTACCAATACGTAAGTAAGTAGTATAATTTTGTGCTCTCGTTACTGCACATCGTTTATTCGCGATCATCCTTTTTTTCCATGTTATCACTGTAAATACAGTCCATTTTTTTGACCATGTTATTTGGTTTTTCGCCTTATTAATTCGTTCATATCTTAATCAACCAATCAAGCACACCGCGAACATACAGAGTTAGTTTTACAAATTGAAAAATTTGAGTTGAAAAACTTAAATTTTTACCATATCATTTTGAAATCATTTCACAACTATTGTGATCCCGTCGTTTGCAGATTTCGAAAAAAAGTGAAATTCGGCCCACCCCCTCCCCTGTTGATATGCTGAAGGAGAATTGAGCCCGCGTGTCTACGAACATTGGCCGCTGGCTCTCGTGACGCGATAGAAGCATCACGTGGAACATCGCGTTAGCACATAACGCGTCCTTTTCAAACTCATTTTAAAATGTTTCAAACCATTTTCGAAAAAAATATGTAGTAACATTTTTATTGGAAATTTGACCAGCCACCTATTTGATTCAACTTTTTTTCTGTATCGCGTTTAGGAACAAAGTTAGACAAAAATATTGGTAAAAAAAAATGTTTTTGAGGTACAAATGAGGACATTTGAGGAGAGGGGGAGCACTAGTCCGATTTTTTGCGATTTTGGATATGTTGTTCCGGGAGTAGTGATCTACAATTCTAAAAATATATGCTGGCCGCAAATTTTTCCGTTATTTTGCCATTTTTGCGTCAATTTGACTGCGCTATGCGCAGTTTCATCAGCTTTAAAAAGATGCGATTCTGTTTTTAGCCTGATTTTCTCTGTCATATTATCAATGGAAACTAGGCTATTACAGTCTATCCACCAACGGTGGATGACCGGGGGCGGGGGGGGGGGGGGTCAACGAAATCCATTTTGAGATCCTAGAAGACCATTAAGAGGAGTTTTAGCCATGTCAGATATTTAATTCAATTTATTTTTTTTTCCCGAACGTTAAAATCATTTACTCCGCTTGATACCGACCAAATTCGCTCCAATTCGGGCAATCGGCTCAGTTTGACGACGGATTAGATATATATGAGCGAAAATAAATTTGGGTCAAAATTCAGTTTTGCCCCCATTTTGGGGGAGGAGTGCTGAGGGGTCAAAAACACAAAAACTACCTCTTTTTAAGCTAATTAATAGAGAATCAAATGTTAAACAGCATATTCAAAAATCAACCTTCTAAGTCAGTTAGGAGGGGAGATATGGTAGTTTTCCCCCTTTTTGACCCTGAAAAAGGGCTGTTCCTCCCCTATCTCCTCCCCTCCAAATTGAACTAGGAACTTGAAAATAGATATGTACGTTTAGTAGCGGCCTTAGATATACGTTTTGAAGGGTCTCGACTTTTCGGCCTCACTTCAGCCTCTCACAGGCTCAAAAAGGTGGTTTTTCGGTCATTTTTTCTTATTTTTTGAGTTTGTTCCTCGCGTAATTCCTCTTCAAATGGAGCTAGGAATTTGAAATTAAATATGTACATTCTGTTGGGCCCGTAGATGTGCCTTTTTGGGGTCTCAACTTTTCGGCTCCATTACACTCCTTTACAGTCCTAATATGTGATTTTTTGGTCGTTATATCTTATTTTAGTTTGTTCCTGGGATAACTGCCCTCTAAATTGAGCTAGGAAGTTGAAATTAGGTATATACATTTAGTAGATGCTCTAGGTGTGCCTTTTGGGGCTCTCGACTTTTTAGCTCCATTGAACCCTTCCTACCGGCAATGATTTTTTTCAATTCTCATAATTGTAATATGTCACGAAAATCAGGCTAAAAAAGCATCGCTAAGCGAGTCTTTTTTTTTTTTTTTGAAAAAAACTTTCTTATTATTCTCGTTAACTGCTCGATTTGAATTCATATTTTCTTAAGGCAGTAGGGAAAAAATCAAAATGTCATCCGTTCGTATTTCTTCCTCTTTCTTCGACAGGAGCGATATAAAATATTATGATAATTATAATCAACAAAAGATTCATTCGAAATGATCTAAGAACCGTTGTGAAATATTATTTAGCTGTACAACTACTTTTAACCAGCTATACCTTTATGCTTACACCAGACTAGATTGCTTTAATCGAGCGTATGACGTCGAGAGGCTGTAAGGTCGTCGGCGTCGTGTACAACTATCAGAAAATCTTTGTTAGCGAAATTACGAAACGCTCGGGTAAAGCGAGGAAAACTGACCTAGTTTTTTTTTGACGATATTCGCGCTCGATTTACGTATAACAGTCGACAAATCAGAAGAGAATTACACGAAAGCGGTTTTTTATTCGCTATAACGAACGGATTAAAGTTTACGAAAGTTGAATTAATTTTGACGAATTTAATCAAACCTACGATAATTTCATTCGGTACAATGAAATTCCTATTTATAGTTTGCCTATTACTTACTCCTCGGTACCGGTACTCGGCGGAATCGACGAATAAATTTTCGATCACGAAATACTACTGACGTATTTCATACCGAAGCGAACTCCTAGATAAAGCCGTACTCGTATTTGCAAATTTGCCAAAAATGAATGGAAAAAGTTTACCATGAAAGTTTGCAACAAGGTTAAATCCAAACAACTTGTATTAGAAACTAGTTCACGAAATATATGTATAGCGATTGTAAGCGTGTGAAAACTTTTCGCATAGTGTCAACTTCCTTCTCAACGTCTTTCTGATGTTCGAAGTGGAACTAAAAATTAATAAAAATCAACTCCTTAATGGGTAAATGATTTTTGTAAGACGTGACGCGAAGGACTCGACAAAGTTGTACTTAAACATGTTCAACTAGAGCGAAAAATTGCTTCATTTAATTGCAACGATGTTCATAACGTGTGGCTCATTGTTACATCTACTTATTCGCTCCATAGTTTAGTCAAATTAGCGCTAAAAACTAAATAAATGATGGAAAAATTTGTGGCCAATTACAAAATTTGAGGAAAGGACTTGAGCTCACTACCTTCATTTATAAAAAGAAAAATGTCACGTCTTATTGTTGAGGTATTTATGCATTTCATATAGGCGTAGCGTAGCGATGATGAAAATTTACGAAATACCAATTGTAAAGGGCCCGAAAAATGTGCACTCAAGGGCCTTTTTGATTCCCAATAATGACGGCTCATTATTTCTAATCGTGTAAATTCCACTTTTATCGAATTTTTACAAAACTTTCGTTGATTTTCAACAATTTTTTCAACTATTTACTTATTTTTATAAAATTTTTGTCTAGTTTTCAATGATTTACAAGTATTATTTTCATATTTTTAGTCAATTTTAATCCAGCTTTCAACAATTTTTCATGAATTTTTATCAATTTTTTCACTTTTTGTCCACTTTTGTCGAAATTTTCAAAAATTTTCGATTCCTTTTAACGATTTTTTTTCGCTTAATTCAGTTCAGTTTCACCAATTTTCCAATATTTTTTCACAATTTTTGATAAATATTTTACACTATTCACCCATTTTTATTAATACAAAATTTACTATGATTTGTAATTTTATTTTTCATGATTCAGGCCTATTTTCACCCATTTTTCAACATTTTTTTCGTAATTTTCGATCAATTTTTTCAAATTTTTACATTTTTAGTAAATTTTTTAACCAACTTTCAATGATTTTCTACATTTTTTCACAATTTATATTCAATTTTCTGCAGTTTTTATTAATTTTTTCTAATTTTTACTCGATTTTCGATTATTTTCTACATTTGTTTATGATTCATGATGCATTTTTTTGCACCTCTTGCCAATTTTTATCAAATTTATATAAAATTTGCTATGATTTTCAACAAGTTTCTTCACATTTTATTCAATTTAACCAATTTTTTACTCAATTTTCAATGATTTTTAAGGATCGTTTTCATGTTTCAGGTCAATTTCACTACTATTATGGTTAAATTTTTCTCAATATTCAATGATTTTCAACGTTTTTTTTTTTTTTTTTTTTTTTTTTTTTTTTTTTTTTTTTTTTTT
>FIZR01003235.1:0-73800 GCA_900060175.1 Ferrisia virgata
CCCCAACGTCGCGGGGATGAGTGGGGGTAACGAACGAACAAAACCTGTTTTTGAGATCTTAGACTGTCTACTTCAATGTAGCCAGTTCATTTCACTCATTTGTTGATTTGAATTTTAGGGTATTACAAGCGGTTTTGACGATCTCCAGGACCACTATGTGTCGTCTGGAAAACAATATATAGATTTAGGTATCTAAAGCTAAGTAAGATGGGCCCAATCGCGTACGTTTTTCTTTAAACGTACCTACAATAGAAATACTCGTACACACCTACGGTGCTTATAGCATAATAAACAAAAAGCTTCGCAATTCTACAAATAAGTTAGGTACCGGATAATGTATGAAAAATTAATGGATTATAACGGTTACGCGTCGTATAGGTTTTCTACTTTCGAGGGGATTCGGCAATTTCATTTATTCAAAATATGATAACCGTAAACCAAGACGCCGTCGTGCGCCACCGCGCTCCTTTGAACCATCAAAGCGTGAAATTTTACGCAATAAACTGTCAATACGCGGAATTTATACCGGCTTTGTTGTATAATATAGACGGCGAAGAAAAATACGATATAACCTGCCTAGCAATGCGTACGCAGCATATATACTTAGCTATAGCTACGTTATTTTTTCGAAATTTATTCCCGCAACATCGCATTAAATCGTTCACTATTTTTTTTGTTTTGTTTTGTTTCATTTCGCGGATTCGGCGTGTTTATTACAAAAAGTCTACATCATTCGGCGTACACACGATATTCCGTCGTTTTAAAGGTCGCGTCGGGTCGCACACGCTATCAATCTATAATCGCAGCCGAATACCTATTCGAGTATTTAAATTCGTATACGCTCGTATATTGTACAAAAATCGCCAACACACACACATACGAAAATACTACATATATATTCAACATCAACAAGTGTTACGCGTATATTATACAATCCGAATGTATGCCACACATATTGCCTATATCTATCTATGCACGCTACACGCAGCTCCTACTAAATCCTTTCATTAAGCAAACCCCATTAATGCGTAAAGATTTTCAACTAATATATCGTCCTTTTCATCTCTTTTAAACAGTTTTGGTATTAAAATTGTACCGTACCCTTGACAGTACTATACATACATAGTATATCCCTATACGAAGTATCCACAAAAATACCCTCCTATCTACTGGCTACGCTAATGCCGGCCGTTTCAAGTACTTTTACAGGCTTTTCGTACAAAACGAGAAAAGTTGAGAACCCTCACTGGGTACCTGCCTATCTCTGTATCTACGCATATACTTACTATGTATTAGGAATTACATCAACGTATAAACTTTACCGAATATTTCGGTTTTTTTTTTTTTGCTTTATTTTCCGACTCGACCACAAGCGAAATTTATTTTTCATGTAATTACAATCTCGTATGATTTATGATTGTTAATATCTAATGGTAATATCGTGTTTATTTTCGACGATTAATATGTTGACGGTAAGTACCTACCTACCTAAATAAACATACTGCGGCTTAAAAATAAGTCTACTTAATTTTAAGTCCGTATCCTTATACGAAAATGTTTCCAGTAGCAGATTTTTTCACACTCGCCAAAAGTAAACTTTCAAAATTCTCATTAAATAACTCGCACGTATAACATTATTCCCCCAAAGACTCCTGTTACCCTTTCATCTTCCCAATGAAAAATATACTTTCGTCCGAAGTCTTTCAAAACGAATGGTCAGGAACTATAATAATTCAACGATAAACTTGTTCCAAAAAAATAATTTCATCAACGTTTATCTACAGTGTACGTATTTAGATGAGCTAGCTAAATAAAATATCAACATATCTTGTCAGATGGGACTGTATGTGAACTCGTAAAAAGGTGAACAAATAAAATTAACAAATCGTTTACGCACGAAGTCCACTATATGTCAACTTGACGAATTCTAGTCGTTTAGACTATTTTGGGTGAGTTGTAATTGAGACATTGTGCACGTCTCAAAATTCACCTTTTTTAGAGCTGGGTAAATTAGGAAAATAAAGAACTAAGAAGACGAAAACATGACCAAAAGTAATTTTATGACAATTCTTACAAGTTAAAGTTATCAAGAACCAAGAACCCAAAAAACTAGCAGAACAGTCAAGACGAAAAGGCAACCAGGGTCAGCCCAAAGTACTCCCAGGAAGCTAACAGAAAAATTCAAGATAAAAGAAAACAATGAATGCGTTTGCTTTTTGAGCTTGATTTTCGTGAAACAAAAAATATAAGCGAATCATACATTCGTGGAATAAAGAAAAGGAGCGCTCTGCGATGGTTTTCCCTCATTAGTAGTAGGGTACATGCAGATAGTGGGGTGAAGAGTTGAAAACACCAAAAGACATAATTTAGTACCCCTATCAAATATACATGCCGAATTTCAAGCCCTAAATCAATTTGGAGGCGAGATATGTCGGAAACAATCTTGAAAAATAAGAAAAACCGACCAAAAAAACTACATTCTTAGGCCGTGAGGGGGGGGAGGGATGCGATTGGGCTGAAAAGTGAAAACTATTAAAAAACACATCTAGACATTTTAATTAACGTACATTACGAATTTCAACCACCTACCTCAATTTGGAAGTTGGACGCATTTCATATCAAAATGACCCAAACGCTCAAATATCCCCTCTAAATTATGGTAGGAGTTGAAATTTGGCATGTATATTCAATAAAAGTTTCAAATATGTATTCTGGTGCACATCTTCCCTCCAAATTGAGGTAGGGGGCATACACAGGACATGTAGATTTAGTAGTTTCGCTAAAAACTTTTTTATCAGTTCCCCTCAGTAATCTAGCGAAGGAATCGCCATTATTTCGGTCCTAACCATTTAGAGGGATGGGGAGGGAGGAGGGGTACCCGTGGTAATTTTCGATCAATCGCCATTTATCGTCAAACAACTCAATTTTGAATCTTCATATTTCAAAATTGGTTAGACTTAGGATAAATCTGCGTGGACGGTTTTGTTGGCAATTCAATGGAAATTCTAAATTGATATTGAAAATTTCGAAACCTTAAATTTGTACTTTTGAGATGAAAGCTCAACTTTTCATGATGAGTATTAAAGTTAAAAGTTACCAAATTTTTAACTAATTAATTTTCAAAACGGCATCTCAGCACCTCCGGGGGAGCACAAGAATATTCAAGTTTGGTCAAAGTTCAGAAAAAAAAGGTGAAAGTGAAGCGACATATCGATTTCTATGAATTCGAGGACCGTGGGTTTTATTATCGGCTCATTTTTTCGATCCGATCCTTCTAAACGCTCCTACCAGCTCCTTCAATATGGTAAAAATTCCAAAAAAAAATTGAAAAAACGAATTGAAATATTGATTATCATTAATTTGAGATCGCTGAGCATGAATATTCGCGCATTTTTAGCATCCGTCCCCCAACTACCTTCCTAGCTACCTGAAAAATTAAAATATCCCGGAAATGATGAAAATGACGTGTAGCGTATCGATTCATACTAATTCGGTATCGCTGAGATCGAATATCAACTTACTTTCTTGATCCAACTCTCTCTCTTGCTCCAAACTGACTTTCAATTTACCAGAAATTTGAAAAATGTGGGTACAAAAGAGTCGGATTGAGAAAGCGAGTCGATATTAAAACTAAAGAGTTCTCGAATTACTGAAAATCAACACGCCACATCACGTTTTCAAATTTTTCTAAATGTTAAGGACGTTGAGAGGGGTGGTTGGGGTGAGGGGTTGATCAGGTCGCATCAAACAAGTAAACCCGATATTCATGCTCAGTGACTTCAAATTGGTAAAAAATCGATATGCCAATTTATTTTTCGAATTTTGACCATGTTGAGGAGTAGGGGAGAGGGGCGTTAGCTGAGTAAGATCAAAAAAGTGGACCGATATTACTACTTCATTTTTTCGAATTTGTACCAAAATTGTGGACCTCTCTGCCTTATAGAAATATTGAGATCCCATTTTGAAAATTAGTTGGTTGATTGAAATGAACATAAAAAGGTCTCTTTATGGTAATTTTTTCAAATTTTCAAACGGTAGTTTTTAACTTTATGCTCATTATGAAAAATTGAGCTTTCATCTCAAAAGTTCAACATTTAGCTTTTAAAATTTTAGCCATCGATTCCGAATTCCATTTGAATTACCTACAAAACTGCGCAAACGCATTTATTGAAAGTCTAACCAATCTCGAAATATGATCCTTCAAAGTTGAGCTGTTTGACCAAAAATCGCGATGGTTTGAAAATCACAATGGCCATCACCATCCCGCCAAAGGGTTAGGACCGAAATGACGGCGATTCCTTCACTACATCACCCAGGCGAACTTACAACAAATTTTGAGCGATATCGGAAAACTCGAGTTATTTTATGGGTCGTTTTGATAAGGAATAAGCCAGTATGATGTGCCTGGAACAGGGTTCTTTTCAAGACCAAAAATGGGGAACCCCCCGAATTCCCCCCTCCAAATTATCGCAGGAAGTCGATTTTTGGACATGTTATACAAATTAGGATTCTCTAACAATTGGTTTAAAAACGAACAATCTTTCAAATTTTAGCCTCCTACCCACCCACCAACCAACCAACCCTTCAATCAATTTGGGGATAACTAAATTTTGACTCAAGGTCATCCCCAATCATACATACTATTGACCGAATTGGAACGATTTTGGTCGGTATCTAACTGAGTAAATAATTTTTGGTTTCAAGGGGGAAAAATCGTATAAAAAAATAATAAAAATTTGAAATCGCCGAAAGTGGCCTTATGGTCTTCTAAGAACCTGAAACAAATATTTTAAACACCTCTCTCTTTATTCGCGATAGGTCGATAGAACATAATAGCTTGGTTTACATCGAGAATATAACGTAAAAAATCTGACTAAAAATTAACATATTTTGATGGCGAATGAAGAGTTGAATTTTATGTAATACGAAAAAAAAACCTCGAGACGTTGCTTGTTCGTGGATCTCAAATTTATTGAAGGATGTTTTTTTATACACGCAAATTCGTATAACAGAGCTTTTTTTCAGCCATTACTTGAAAATTCATCTGGCAAAAATTATTTTGTTAAAAGCGTACATCACTTTCATCTGTTTTCTTCCAGCAACTAAATGCTCTCTCCGAAGCATGTACATAAGCTCAGCTGAATTCTCCATCTCTCACAATGCTTTTTCATTTTTGTAAAATTTCTCCTCTACGGTCACCTGACAGACGCACGTCGCGTCAACGCTTCTATACGGGAAGATAGATTACATATCATAAGCGTCGATCTTATATATTTACTTGACATATACTGATAAAAATTCGACTCCGGAAACATGAAAAATTCAAACCTACTTTACAATGCGAATCAGTGCACACAGCGGCCTACGAATACCGTATACCGTATATAACGATGCTATGCCATCGTATAGGTAAAGGTATAGGTAGAGGTACTTCCTGCTCGAAAATCGATGATGGAAAAAATTGCTTATAAATACGCAAAGGGTGGAGATATATGTACGTATAAATGACAACAAAAAAAAAAAAAAAAGGACGATAACCCGATCATAAATAACCGACAAAGGTGAATTTTTATTAAAACACCACGCCGCGTACGTAAACGCATTTGTATTAAAAAAGAACCAAATACCAACGTAGCTCGTCAAATATTATATTCGACAAGATGAATTTACATTAGATAGACATCGGAAGACTTGGGATACTGTGCTCGTATTGGGGTAGGTCTAGATATACAAATATATAACGGTATAATTATGCATGGCATTGCAGCAGAATGTTAACAATCGCGAAAATTCTACTAATCTCGACGTCTCGCCACGAAATACCACCAGACTACGCTTCACTTCTGCAAACTTATAATCTTTCACCGCAAGTCCACAGACTCCCTTTTTCGATAGCTATTCGACGCGCTGAATCTTGACTCGAAGTTACACCGGTGCATGTCTACTAATATTATACTTGATATACTCGCAAGTATACACTTACTAAGAGAAGAGGATATAAGATTCACGTTACTTAGATAGAATGATGAGATTGACGAGGGCAATTTTCTTTATTGTGAAGCGAGAAATTCGGTAAAAGTATACGGTAGACGGACGGTACAGTAGTGCAACGCGATTGCGGTAATATATCGGGCCGATTGGTTATTTATTTTCCATCTTGTTGCGAAGCAGTGAAACGAATAACCGTAAATTTGCACCACTTCGAGTTTTAATTTAAAAACGCCATTATTTAAAGTGTGATTTAAAGCCGCCCTTCCAGGCCCTTATCGTACTTCATGCGCTGGGTTAGTTCTGCGCCAGGCGCGAGCTGAAACGAAGCCAAGCAGGTGTGATATGAAATTCATATCATTCGCGATCAACTGTTACACCTTATGTCCCGCAAGTCGTGCGAAGTGTCACGATATGAAGCCACGAAACGTATGAAAAATTATTCTTCGACGTTGTTACCTACATTTCTCACGAAGCCATACGGATTTTTACTCACTTAGAAATTCAAATTTCAATCGACCAGTTACTGTGAATTTCGAAATAAATATAAATATACGGATAGGTAGGAGGCTGATTTTTCAAACTAATTCAACTATTACGATTAATTATATCAATAATCCTGTCAGACTATAGCAGACCATCGACTTACAGCAAATAAGGAGCAAATTTGGATACTGGACTTTCATTAGTGTCAGATTTCATATATATGAGAGAAAACGACCTTGGGTCAAAATTCGGTAATGCTCAAATTTGAGGGAGGATGCACTAAAGGGCTAAAATTGCAAAAATTATTCGCTTTCAAAGCAATCGATAGAGCATCGAAAGTTGAACGACATATTCAAAAATCACCTCTCCAAGTCAAATAGGAGGGGAGATATGAGACGTTTTCCACTTTTTAACCTCGAAGAAATGCTATTTCACCCATATCTCCTCTCTGAATTGAGTTACGAAGTTCGAATTTTGTATGTAAATTTAGTACGGGTCCGGGGTGTGTTTTTTGTGGGATTTCGACTGTTCGGTCCCATTAAACCAGCACACGGTCCCGAAAAGTGTTTTTTTAGTTGGGTTTTCTTATTTTTAGCCAGATTTTCCATGTTATATTGTCAATGAAAACCAGGCTATAATGGTATATCGATCTACGACGGATAAAGTGCGGCATATCAGCTAAATCCGTTTTGAAGTCCTTCATTTTTGGCCACGTCAGATATTTATCAATTTTTTTTCTCGAAATTGAAAAATTACTCTCCCAGTTCGATACCGACCAAAATCGATTGAACTTGGGGAATAGGCTTCGATTGGTGTGTCATTTAATATCCTGGAATGGAAATGACCTCGGGTCATAATTCAGTTGTGTCCAAATTATGAGGAGGGGGTGCTCAGGGGCTCTAAAATTATAAAAATTGTTCCTTTTTAAGCGAATTGATAGAAAATTCAAAGTTGTATAACATATGCAAAAATCAGCCCCCCCAGGTCAATTAAGAGAAGAGATGTGAGGATGTTTTCCATTTTTTAAACTTGAAAAAAAACTGTTCCTCTATTACTGCCTTCCTCGAAAATTGAGCTAAGAAGTTAAAATTTGATATGTGAACTTGGTAAAGGCTGTAGATGTGTTTTTCAGGGGTTTCAACTCTTCCGACCCGTTGCGTCCCCGTATACCTTAAAAATGTGATTTTTTGATCGTTTTTTATTATTTTTTGAGTTTGTTACTCGCATAACTCCTCTCCAAACTGAGCTATAAAGCTGAAATTTGGCATGCACATTTAATAGGGGTCCTAAATGTGTTGGGGAGGGGAGGATTTCAGCTCCACTGCACACTCTCAAAACCCCAGAAATATAGTTTCAGCTGGGAGATTGAAATATGGTATGCGTATTTAGTAGAGATCCCAAATGTATATATTGGGAGTTTAAACATTCGGTTCCATTCCATCAAGGCCCCAGAAAAGTAATTTTGGTGAGGATTTTACCATTTTTGATTTTTTTTGCTTCCTTGAAATTTGATATGTAGATCTAATAAGGGTTCTAGATGTGCTTTTTGGAGTTTCCAATTTTTTAGCCTCATTTGAAAAGGCAGTTTTTTTAGACGATTTTTATTTTTCGAGTACATCTTTCGCATCACTTCCTTTCAAATATAGCTAGGGGTTTAAAATATCACTATGCGGATTTAACAGGAATTTAGATTTCCAACACGTCATAAAATCAGAGTAGTACTAGAGAAACCAAAAATTTTGAAACTTTCGTCTTGAGTATCAAAATACGCGGTTTCGTGAGAACATTGTTTTCAATTTTTGGTAATTATTTGAACTGGAAACAAATTGTGTAAGGCCAAGAGGTGGTTTTTGACACCCCTGACTCGGGCCTAGCCAAATGGCCTAAATTTCGTCCCTACGCTCCAGATATATCCCAGTCGAAACCGTGTTCGAGAACACCCCCCCCCCTACACCTGACTTGGTGAACCATAATACATAATTATAAAAAGAACATGTACCTATAAGAACGGACTTCCAAAGTCCAAAGGATAACCATTTCACATACCTTACAAAATCCTTTTTGGCCCATCGGGATAATAATTATCACGAATACTAAATAGCCGAATAAGCACACGAGGCCAATAGGCCGAAAAACAAATATATTAAAACATATACAACAGTATACGAATACAGATGGAATACAACTGGCAACCAGTTATAATCTATACGCACGTAAGTGCGTCAGGTAATCGGACGTAGCGCATGCGCACATTAAAGTGGACGTCTGCGTCGTTCCTAGGTAGGTAAGCTATATCTACCTACCTACAATTGGAAGGGTAAAGTAATAAGAGAACTTAATTTCTGACCTGAACTTCTGAAAAATCCTATTACTAGTATCAGAATATGGATTGTCGAGAGAGTATATTAGCTTTTATAGCTGTGGGGCAGATTCCAACAAGAGGTGAATAAATTTAAGATTTGACAGTATCGTTGACACGAAGGACAAAACCACAATTTTGATTAGGCAAACGCCTAACTGGTCAAGATTCTATACCATGCTAAAGAGTGAATCAAACATAAAAATATCACTCAAATGAACGTTTTAAAATATTTAAAAGTAATTAGAAGGTCAACAAATGCAATACCGAGTACACATAAACTTTGTCTCCGGCTAAAAATAAAAAAAGTACACTTCTGGAGCACACTGTATCTATTAAATTTGAAAGTTCGTTATTTTTCGTTTTCTTCGTCGAGCCCAATACACCGTATACGGATTAGATTGACGAGCAGCTCAAAAACTCAAGCATCATTGACGATTCGAATCGATATTGGAATAATGGTCGAGAATTTTTATCTCATTTTCTTTCCAAATAGCTCGACGCGCCGAGTCGAGTTTAATTAGGTTTATTTTATTGGATTCTTCGCGCGAAAACCAACAAGGCACCTACAACGAAAAATTCTTATTTTTCTTTCATCATTCTTGGGAATACTCATTCCAGGCTCGCGTCATCGTCATTCGAAAGACATCTAGATAGTATAGAAGCGAGAGATGCGAGGGTCGAGAAACCTGCGGGTCGTTATTTTTTGAACGTGATTATATCTTCGCGTAGTATAAGGTACTTTTACACATAACGAAGTAAGTATATAAAGGCAAAAAATCTACTACGTTGATTCAGATTCTCATTTCTCGATTGTTTCACCCGAAGACTCAGCTTGCATTACTGCCGAGTACATTTATAACAAATTTTCTCCGACGAATATCCATCGCATAATATACTTACCTATACTACGAAGTACGAATATAATACTTGAACAGTAGGTATTTTTTTTCTTTTTTTGTTTTTTTTTGCGGTTAGTAATCCTAATATATTTGTAGGTGGTTTTATAGTTTAAACCCTCACTCTTCTCGCTCACATCTAGTACACCTCTATATCCTCTATATCCTCTATATCTATACCTAGACACCTACCCATTTAGCAGTCATATCCATAGACATGAGGGTTCGTTGTTACGTTTGGCTAACTTACTGTACGAATGTACAATGTAACATAATAGTACCTTTAGTACGTTTCGTACGAGTACAGACGAATGTCTACGCACATCTACCACCGAGCCAACCAACAAACGCGATGAATACACAAAATAGAGTTGACCAGTCCACCAAATTATTCTCATCGGATACAGTACTTTTCAAATACAATACACTATTCGTCCGAATGGTAACACGACTGCATATTATTCCGCTATTCCCTTTAATATTTAATTTCACCACTTTACACAACAGGGAGGTACGTGAACTACGTACTTCCTTTTCTCTACATCCCTCCATCGTACATACACAAAACTACGTACATATTTTCCAGCGAACTCGAAAAAAGAAACCATCGTCGGCACGCTACGTAGACGTACTTCTACGCTCTACGAATACGTATGAATTTTTGTCATTATTCAGTAGAGGAGAGAAAAAAAAAGTCACTCGTTTCGTAGTCTTCAGTTTTCAGTATGCGAATCGGAAAACATGTATTGTATGCTTATGCTATGTTCTACTCGTACGGGTGTACAATAGAAGCTAGCACGATGAATTCGCTCATCTCAGCTACCCCTTAAAGCATTTCGCTTATTCGAGGAAAAAAAATTACGCGACATTCGTACTTGTTCGTGAAATTGGTAAAATGAAAAAGATTTTACAAAAGCGTAACACTCGTATTGCTTACATTTAATCGTAGACCTACACACCTACGAATGCATATTTGAAATTGCTTCCACATTCGAAAGTTAACATATTCTCTGTTCCATCTTCATTGTAATACTAAATCGCGAACTCGAAGAATTCGCGCGAAAATCGGATCAACTTTTCTCATTCGATTATACGTAATTAAAATTAAAAGTTTTTTCTAACGCGAATTAGAAGTTTTAGGTGTTTTTCCACTCGTTCGATTCAATCTCAGTATGTACTTTTAGCTTACTCTTCGCACAACTATTCTCATTTTGCTACTTGTATACCTACCTACAAGTTCGTTCGAGTAGGCTTCTAGCAAGTAAAGTTGGCGTAAAAAATACGATTTTAATTAGGTATACATCCGAAATAGTTATTCCAACTTTGATCCAATTTTCAAAATTTTGAATAAAACGGAAGCTCATTTAATAACTTCAGCAATTTTCAGTCGAATTATCTTTCGAAATATCCAAACCATCAACGTACATACACATGAGCGCTGCACTAAAATACAATTTCTCTCTTAAAACGCAATTAATTTCGTCCTTGCGATTGAAAGGGCAGCAAAAAGAAAGAAAGGAAAAAAAACTGAAACGCGAACGTAGTCTATTATCTCGCAATCGTGAAATTTTTCACCCTCCAATCAATCAATCAATCTCATACTTTTTTAAAGGTGGGGTAGTAGTAGTAGCTTGGTACCCTCATAAACCGAAAACTACATCGTGTTTCGTTTCAAATTCGGCCTAGGTACTTTCAATGTGAACTTAATTAACGTCCAGCTCGAGCCGCTGTACAAAGTTAAAATGACCAAAAAAACACTTTTCCATTGTTCGAAAACAATAAAGGCGATCTTTGAAAACGACAAAGCCCCCAAGATGAAAGTGAAGAAAAATAGCGAAAGAAAAGACATCGGCCAACTGTTTACAACGACAATAATGCTCGTCGTGTGTTTCCAACGTTATGTTCGTATTCGTCGCAAGTTGACTGGGTAAAACGAATGAAAGCTGAGAAAAGAGCTCAGCGTGTCTTTCAAGACACTAACCTACGTACATTGTCGCTCACTGAAAAGAAACCGCGAATCGAATAATTCCCTTAGAGACATTCCATCTCATTTATTTTTTGTTCTGCAATCGATATATGTACTTAGGTTGGTATACGTTCAACTACGATAGCGTAAGACCTAGGATTAAGTGTAAATCAACAAAATTACTGTACTGGTAGCAGTAAAGTTAACTGCAAAATATCCACTCTCGGTTGTATACATAGTAAAGCATTGTAAAAACTTATCCGCATGTTAAAGGCAATAAAATGTTTAAGGAGAACTCTCAGCGTATATAGTCGATAATGGCAAATAATAAAAGTAAGTACGCAGATTGACTGCTTTGAATTTTTTTCACACTCATACACAACACCTTCAACCAGTAAATTTTACGTATAATCGAGATACTCGTATACTTTTCGTACAATATAAATTCAAATAAATTTTCATCCCAAGTATTGTAATACAGCTGACTCGTGTTGATTAACACGCATCATAGAGATTCCTAAACCTAAAGACTAACTCTTTTGCTTTCAAGTGTCACATTAAAGTTCAAAACTAAATATTCATTATTCTAAAAATTTTCGTCTAGTATCTCTTTGGATTTATTTTCCGAAGAACAACAAAAAATAACTAAAAAATGTTAGTATTGAAAAATAAGGATATCAAACAAATTCAGAAAAGGATTACATAAAGATTAGATGAATACAAAGATAACTAAAGAATGTTAGTATTGAAAAATAAGGATATCAAACAAATTCATAAAAGGATTACATAAAGATTAGATGAATACAAAGATATAGAGGAAAAGTAATAGACAAGAAATCAAGTGTAAGCTTTATAGTTGAATGTATAATCGTGAGAAGACAAATTATTGAGTACAAAGAATAAAGGAAAATAAAATTTTGACAACAATTTGAGAGAAATACAAACCAGCAATAAATTTAGAACCCATCCACAGCCAAATATTTTTAGAGGGATTATAAAAAAAAAAAAACATATTTGTGAATTATTATTTTTTTCAATAAGAAAACAACTTTGACCATTACAATTGCCTTCAAATTGGTGTAAATAAAGTGTATAATCTGAAATTGTTTCTTATCGAAAATATTGATCGAAAATATCAAAATCATGAGCACTTAGAAAAGGAACGTTCTGCGGTTCTTCTTAATTCAGTGATGGGGTAGAGGTAGATATGGAGTGAATAGCTGAAATCTTCAAAAAGTACATGTCAAAATTCCGGCTTACAACAGTCAATCTGGAAGGTAGATATGTTTAAGACAAATTCAAAAAAAAAACATCTCATTGAGTTGCTGCTTGAGCCTAATTTTCATAAAACAAAAAAGATATTCGAATGTTCATTCATGAAATAAGAAAATGAGCAATCCGGGAAGAGGTAGATATTGAAGTGAATAGCTGAAACTGCCCGAAAACGCATCTACGCAGCAACTTTCAACTTCTTAGCTGAATTCGGAATGGAGATACGCAAGGAACGAATACAAAAAATGAAAAAAAAACTGACTAAAAGACAATCTTTCCGGGGCTGTGAGTAGGTAAAGTCGAAACTCACAACAGGCATATCTACAACCTATTATACCAAATCTACACACCAAATTTCAACTTTCTAGCTTGATTTGGAGGGGAGATATGCGAGAAACAAACTGAAAAAATAAGAAGACCAGAGCTGTAAACGGGTGCAATGGCGCTGAAAAGTCGAAACTCCCAAAAGGTACACGTAAGGAAAACTAATACCATTTGAAAAAGCAGAATAAGGTAGTTTCAATGTACAAAATATTCAAAAATCACGAAAAAAACTTCACAAGAGCAAAAATGACAGGGGTTTGACTTTGTGCAAGAAAAATCAATTTTCATAAATTTTCAAATTTTTGTTTTTTTTTTTTTAAATTAAATATATTTTTAGAAAGTGGAGACTCTTGAGCTTTTCAAAAATGTACAACAATCCTAAGTTTGAACTTTTCGCGATGAAAAAATTGCGAGTTGAAAAAAAACGTTTATTTTGACACGTCGCTTTAGGAATACTGACAAGGGAACCTTCTCAACTGTCCGGCTCCGATCAGAACAAAATTAAGCTAGATGGAAAGAGCATATTAAAAACCCCAATGAACCAAATTTTCAGCTGTTAAAGTTCATTTTTGAATTTTTGACAATTTTTGACAAATTTTTGAAAATCTACACCAACTATACTGTTGATAAATACGGTAAAAATAAAATATTTCATAAAATATGATCTCATCAGCAATAGGTTTCAGTCGCTTATGACCATATTGCACCTAAAAGAGAGTGCCACTTATCACGATCCCGTGCCTGTTCAGCAGCTCTTACCACAGAGGCCATTCGCACTTTGATGATGTCAGACCACCTGCTCAGACATCTTCCTCACTCTTTTTTTCCAGAGACCTTACCAAAGAGAATGTTTTTTTTTCGAGATTTCCGACTTTTCTCCTGGTCACATGTCCAAAATACCCTAGAATGCGTTTCTCGCATGTAACACTTAGCCTGGCTGGCTCTTGTATTTCGTTGACGATTGAGATGTTGGTTCGTCGCACTGTCCACGCTATCCTCAGCATCCTTCGCCAGACCCACATCTCGAAGGCGTCGATTCTTCTTTTATCATCTGCCTTCAACGTCCATGTTTACGCGGCAGATGGGAAAATAAAGAAAACAAGTGACTGTATAAGTCTCTTCCTTGTCTTTCTACTAAAGTTATAATCGAGAAAATTAGGTTATTAGCAAATACTGATCACGTAAATCGATCTATTATATTTTCCAGGCATTCTGAAGGCTCCACAAACTTTTTAATTTCCCCACGATTTTGAAAAATAAAAAAATTGAATGAGTTGAGACGTTTCTTCAACAAACACTTGTTTGCTACCAAATCAGACGCTCGCGATTCAATATATCAAACTTTCCAAGCATTTCGGAGCCTCCAGCGCAGAATTTACTCCTCCAGGATTTTTGAAATGCTCCAAAACAGCCAGATATGACCTTCAGCAAGTGAAAATTTTATCCCAGCCTATTGGCACTGATTTTAACACATTAAAAAAGTTTTCTTCGAATTTCCATTCGCACAGTAGAGAAAAGGTTTTTTGTGTTCACTTAAAATTGGAAAAATAAATAATAAACTGAAAAATTGAGGAACATTTTTGACGAGAATTAGCACACTCTTTAATACTTCCCTCCTAAATCGATCTGTCGCATTTCCAAAACGATCTGAAGCCTCTAGCAAAAGTTTTAATTTCTTCAGGATTTTAAAAATGGTCTAGAATGGCCGGATACGAATTCCAGCAACTGAAAATTGCATCCTAGCCTATTGGCATCTATTTTAACAGATTAAAGTTTTCAGGAAAACTACATTAATTTGTTAGAATGGATACCAATGGGCGATGATGAAATTTTCAGTTTCTGAAGTCCATATGCGGTCGTTCTAGAGCATTTTGAAAATCCTGGAGAAATTAAAACTGTTTCTAGAGACTTGGAAATGCGACAGAAGAAGAGTATAATTATAAGATCGATATCGATGGTTTACATAGGTTGCAACATAATTCGTTTCCAGGTACCTAATCTAAATAATATCGAGAGGAAAAAATGATCTGGCAAGAGAAAAATGAAAAACGAAAAATAAATTAATTAATTTAGCGCAAAGTCCTGGAGTACACGGAGTTCAAAGTGAATTTAAGTACATATCGCTCACTCTTTCTATTTCGTTAATAGTACCTCTACCTACTCGTATATATCTAGCTCGAATAAAATCACGAGAAATCCAATCTCGATATATTTATTAGAAGGTAGCTGGTCGAAAGGCAAATGCCGACCGGGGAATAAATATACAAGTACAGAGCAGACCATACATATTCGAATTACCATCGGCGGAATATTTGCGATTCTTAAGCGTACGTATACGAAAAACTAACGAAGAAATAAAAATTTCGTCGAACGATTGCCCTACACGTATATATTTACTCGTTCGTATCAAATTGCTGCTCGTCATGAAAACAAAAAGTAATAAAATTTTTCATACAGTTTTACGTACGTCGGGTGGGTCTGGATACGTATATAGATATATTGAGCTACAACGAATACAACTGAAGGACTAGTGTGGTATGTTGCGCTACGAAAAAATAGATGTTTTTCGCGTTGTTCAATTAAGTAGATGAGTTTTTTTTTTTTTTTTTTCAAAGCCGTTCGGTTTGATGCCTTAAGGGATTCGGTATACACTTTGCGTGTGTGTTTATACGACCGCGTATATTTGCAATTTTCTTCTCAAGACTCTCGAGTCGGAGGTTTTAATTTTTCTATACAGTAGTCGTAATTCAACGTACAAGCGTATACGTTGAGCTGATCTTCGATAAGAATATGTAGGTACTAGGTAGTTAGGTACTAGGTAGATAGGTTAGGTACCTAATGCAGGTAACATACAGCTCGAAAAGAAATTCAATAACGATACGAACGCTAGTTCATAGATGATAATTCGCGTGTAAGGGCGAAATCTCGTTATCTGCGAAACCGGCGGCAAAGAAGAAAATATCGCGGATTATCGGACGCACGGACGGACGAACCGCATAGCGCGTAGCGGATTTCCAAGGCGAATAAAACGTGCTCATAAATCATTGACGTGGCTGTAGCATTTGAAACTTGATTTGTGGCCTTATAGCCGTTTTCCTTTTGCTCCATGTAACGAGATATTCAATCGTAGGTACCTTTGGAATAGGATTTATTTGTTGAATATAAACCGTTTTTGAAATGCCCACTTAGTCAATGAGATCCATACACGAACTACGGTATAATGCACAAACATACAAAGTTGAATTAATTATAAATGCCATGTATGTAATGCGATGAATGCTCTTCACGCCAGCTAAATGCTGAATATAAACTTTAAAACTTGAATTGAACCGGTCCATAGGAATACCTTTGGAGGTAAGTGATCAAGGTTTCGAGTACAGCTTCCAGTACTTCTTTTTCCCATCCACCTTCGGTAAACAATAAGAAAAAATAGGTTTATGCCAGTATCTTCTTCGCACTTGGAAAAATTTATCCTCCAGAACATTAGCCACCCATAGAAAAATGGCTTCAGGACAACTGGCTTTCAACGCGCAATCATTTAATCACCATTAAACTCTCTGAAGTCCAAATAGATCAATTAAAACGCCATATCGGGCAAAATTCCCCCTATAACCAACAATCATTTTGTATTCGTGAACGAGACAAAGTAAAGAAAATTTTCCGTATTATAAAGTTTGTTTAGGCAAAGGTACCGGTATAAACACGAAAGTCGTCGACAGGCGGCTTTACGAGATTGATTAAAATTGTGTCAAAGGCGTAAGAGATCCTAGCAAGTCTCTAGGGAGTCGAACATAACACAGGAACGCCATTTATATCGATGTCGAATGCAATATGAAAACGATGTAACTTCGTCTACCTAAATCCTATACTGTGTTTAGTTAGATAAAAGTAAACAAAATATGGAAAATTTCCTTTTCAAAGTATTCGTCGTTGGTGTTGTTGAGTTGTATCTTTTTCAACTTTTATATGTATATGTATATATATAACAAACCTTATCTACTCAGCTTTTATATTTTAAAGGCAATTTCATTCAAAAACATACGGTTCGATTTGAATTTAGAATTTTCTATTGCATTAAACTCGGCGATAGTTTCGAATCCCAACAGGAGAAGTATCATTTTTTTTTTTTCATATAGGTAACCTGAAAGCGAATGAAATGATTGCAACTATGTAAGTTCGAAATGAAAGTAGTGAGCAAGCTAAATGTACACGAAAGGATTGTACCTATACCTACGATAATTTCAATTCGATTTATTAAAATCTGAACAGATGTTTCGATTGAAATTGCGAGCCACCAGCCACATTTATAATTTATTAACCAATTTTTTCACTACTAAACTAAGTTTAGTTCAAGTTCAACCATTCTCAAATACCATTGATATTTGCACTTTTCAATATATAGAAACTAAAACCAGAAAATCTACATGAAGAAAGATGGAAGTTTCAAACACGTGGATTATAACTTTGGTGCAAAAATTATGGACTAAATTCGATAATTCGCTCATCGCTGTTCGAACAAACTCCACTCAATACGACTTAAGTATTAATAATGATTTAACCGGCGCTCATGTACCACTTCTAAAATTTCAAAGCCTACGGAAACTAAATCTGAATACGTACCAGACAAGTAAAATAAATATTAAAAATATCCTAAATAGAATATTTTTCTTTAATCGCTATCCGTACTTTGCCATAACCGTCCATTTCCCTAGACCTGTTATGTTATAATTGCATTGCATAAACGATCACCATTTCACTACTAAACATCCATCAATACAGCTGAGAATCGTAGTTGGTAATTGGTAAAGCAATAAAACATTCACAGAATGTTTGAATACTTTTGGAAATGAAAATGAAAATAAAATTATATTAATCAGTAAATCATTTTTTCAAATCAAAGAGACAATAGAAAAAAAATGTTACCACCCGCACAACACAACAAGAACTCCCAACCAAACCGGCATGTTTGTTTACATTTATAACGTACATTTAATTACCATAGTTTAATAGACATTTTTCAAATATATGCTTTCTGTTTGATGATATTAGCTTACTATTCACATAAATACTCATACAATACAAAACTACAAGGTTGAAAAATTTCATCATTGAATATATAACAAAGCGTTGATAGTTGGCATACACGATATATGCATATAATAGACTGCACATTCTATCAATTTCGGCTATTTACCTACGTACGACAGCTTAATGTATTAAAGAAAAAAGAAAAATCACGCACAATGAATACTTTAACGGTTACAATAAATCAGTACATACCTCCGATATCTTCTCAGTAAAAGATTCCACGTTCGAGACAAGCACAGTCCGCCAGAGAAACACGTTACTACGTTGAAGTCAACTTACAAAAATATTTATAGTACACGAACACGATATCGGTAATTAGTTACGAATTTAAAAAATCATTAAAAATGTTACTGATATGATTAGTATTGATATTATTCAATTTCCGAGAACGATGAAAGCGAAATAAAAAATAAGAAAAATCGCGAAAAGCGACTACACGGTACATATACATTGGTCCACGAGACACGCGGTATCGCGCGATTTTAATACTGACTGGTAATTGTAGTTTACCTATTGCCGCACATGATATGATTCGGTATTTTTCGTGATTTTTCGTACCACTTCGAGAGGGTTTTTTATTTTGCAACATTTTATACTTTTTTTTTTTTTTTTAATATTTCTTATTTAAAACTGAAACTCAACTAGTAAGTTAGCATGTTAATTCTTGCTTTCACTGAAACACATTTATACATGTTATGTACATTTGGAAAGAATGTTTGTCTGGAAATCGTCTTGTCTAATTTCTAATATTGTACTGTATTATCTTTCTTATCATGTACAAAATACCAATTTCAAGAGATTAAAAACCAGTCAACTGTGGAGTATGGTGATTCATATCAATAGGTATTCAATTACTCATTACCAACCCTTTGAAGTTGACTGTTTGCTATTGAATATATATGTCTGTGTATGTAAATGAAAGAGTACGGCTATAGGGACTACATTACGTGCAATACATGCCACATATAGTGTTATGGATCGCATACCTGTACATGTGTACATTAGTTACATATTTTCATATCACTTCTGTACTTTCGTTTTTGAAAAAAAAGTGCGAAACTAAATGAAATGAGCTTCCCGTATAATTGATTAATAAGTATCTACAGGATGGAGATTAACTTTATTCTTACTGTATAATGTGAACAAAAATTTACCAAGCTCAGTGAACACCAAAAGTAGTGAAAGAAAAATCACACAATGGTATCTAATGTAGATCAACATGAGTACATCGAAACTATAATCGTTTCATTTGGAATTATACTTCGTAATTTTTCTTCGCATGAAACAGCTTAAAACTGCTGAGTATTTTATTAAAGAATACTTGGATGCGTAACCTTTAATTTGGTTATTGGTTTTGGATGAAAAAACTAAAAAAACACACACAAGAGTTATACTTACTTATGTAAGTACTTAGTAAATTTCAATTTCTATACAGCAATGGAAACAGTGAATCTTGCTAATGGAAAATTTATGCAAAAACTCTCTTTGCAAAGTTAATCCGTTTAAGTTCGCTTTTTCACAATTATTTATAACAACAACAATGAAGATAATCCAATCTTCCTCTTACGTACAGTAATTCGTCTAGCGACGAAGAGTGCTAAGAAATATCGAAATAATATAACATTTTTTTCAAAGTGGCTCAAGTACTTAATGTTTACAATTTTTTGTCAGCAAGTAGGTCGTAAAATGAAGCCCATTTTCAAAAATCTTTCATTTCATCGTATAAAAAAATTAAAATTGTGCGAATATTTTCACGTTTCTAACAATCGTTACGGTATCATAAACAATTTCATAAAGACATTTTCATTTCGTTTAAGCTAAACTTAAAACCTTTTCAGTGTCTAGGTACATGAAAATACATACAATATTTGTAAGTACCTTGAGCTGAATTAAATATTAGTACTATGTATCTCATATATAATAGGAATAACATTACGAAGCAAAAAATCATACTTGCCTGAATATTTTCTAAAGAAATAAGTACGTGATATTTTAAACTACGTACATACATATATCTTTTCAAAAGGTAGGAATTTTATCCCACAATAATTTCTCAAACAATATTATTTCTTGTACCTACTCGTAAAAAGGATCAATTTTATTTTCCGCTGTCAAGCAACTGTAAAAGCTGCTTATTCAGACTTCGAAAAGGAAGTCGACACGACTTCGGAAGTTCCTGACACGAAAACAGTTTTCTCCTTTAGGTAGATATGTACATTAATTATTTACGTATTAAGCTTGGTCACGCCACAGTTATTTCAACATAAAATACCCAGAGTTTCATTTTCTATTCTTTTTCTAAATATTATTAGAATTGTATCGGGAAAAATAATAATTCTAATTTTATATAAATCCAATTTTCCCCTGTCCTCTGGTTTCTATTGTACATGTAAATGACAGATGGCCAACTGCTAATAGCAAACTTAAACTTTTTTATGACAATAGCCCGGCAGATATGCTATATGAATATAGGGTTTAAGGATTCTAAAAAAAAAAAAAAAAAATACTATTCCGCTAGGTACCTTTGTAGGTAGCTTTTAGTAGATACTTTCTTCAGAAAATACGATCAATGAAGTTTCTATGCATAATCAATGCCTACAAAATACAAGTATGGTGCAGCTGACGTATGAATATTTAAATGACAGTTGATTCACAAACAAAACTATAGATCAGTAAGTAATTGTTCTATTTTTGGGTGAAATAAAACTCTGCCAATTCTGCGATATTTTTCCCTTTAGAAATTTCAAATATAAAAATGAGCCGAACTATACTTCGATCTTATACATGTAAATGATGTATCCATTCGGACCACTTCCACGACGCGACGTACACTTAGACAGGGAAAAAGAAACAATAAAAATACTAAATAGAAATGAAGCACTGTGCCAAAATCGTAGAAGAAAAAAGATTAAAATATGAAGCGGTCAATAATCGTTAATATTTTTATGACATTTGTATTTGTCTCGCGTATTACAATCATATTTTCCTACAATCGTACAAAAAGTTCACAATATAATAGGTGTTCTAATAATAGCACGCTCCGGTAATACAATATCGCATCTTGGTAATAAACTCGCTAAAAATTTTGATGATTTAAAGGCAATTAATCTGCTTACCAGTTGCATATACATGGGTGTGAGTATAACTCACATGAATCATTGAAGCTTGTTTACTAATTTATGTGTCATTACGGAAATAAAATATACTACTCGTACGTAAACTAACATTTGCAAGTTTTTGTTTTTTTTTTTTTTTGTTTTTTTTTCCCCATTAAGAAGACACCCACTTAATGTATTCTGGCTTTTACTCAATATTTTAGAAAAAAGTACATATCACGAAATGGCTTCAATGTATATTTTTTATGAAGTTTTACAAAAGTTAGAATTTCTTTTAAAAATGAAAACAAACACACCGAAGAATTAATAAATAAGGAAATAACAGTTGGATAAGAATAAACACGTGATGAAAACGTTCACGTTTCGGTGGTTCGATGTTCTTTCATATGTCTAAGGATCTCGGTTGGCGTAAGGTACATTTGTTTTTGACAAATATCACATTTATGTAGTTTAGCGTTCGGCTTCTTACTACCTGATGGCAAACTTTCTAATACTGTAATCAGAATGCGTCCATTACTTTCAAAATATAAAACGATTACGTAGTAAAAATCTGAAAAATAAACTAAAATATACCATCGTTGCCTTGATTCTTTTCCTTTTCGTGATTTTTAATATGTATTAATCTTTCAAAAGGAGGCAGTAGAAAGGTGGACAATTCACATTTATCACATTTCCATGTTTCGATTACTTCCATGTTTTCATCGTCGATGATCACACTGAACATAAATAAATGTATGGCCTAAAGATTAATTCAAAAAGCGCAAACCACGAAATAATCAATTTTAACAGAACGATAATATACCTGTCGTATGTTAAATAAGGCGTAACTTTGATTCCACCATAGTGTTCATTTTTTACGACGGTAAAATCTTCGTAAAATGGATTGTCAGAAGGTAATACATCGTAGTCGTCGAATTGGCGACCTTTAAACGCTACTTTGAGATCAGCAGGAAGTAAACGTCTGATGGAATAACAAATATCAGCTCTTAGTACTTCTAAAATCAGATCCATCAAGTCTTCATCGATTCTGCCCGTATTTTCGCCTGTTGATAGAAATTCGTTACGTTATTACTTTTTTTTTTCTTTTTCGTTTATAAACTTTGAATTCATATAAATTTGCCTTGTAATCGTTTATCGAGTAATTTTTCCCATATTCGTCTAATGTTACACACTTTTAAAAGGAACTTTTCACCGGACAGCGAAGTAGCAAATTGAATTTCTATCCAGTTATCGCAAATTATTCTGAAAAAAAAATCAATTTAATAGGTGTTCGTAGATTTAATAATTTACCTAAACTCAAACTAAGCAGCGATTTACTTGGTAAAATTTTTATTACAATGAACCTCCTGTGAAAATAACAGAACTGATTGAGCTGCTGGCATTCTCAGTGCATTACACAGATATACTTTAGTAGTTTCTAATAAAGACCTGGAACAGCATCAAAATGATGAGTATCTTGCCGAGCGCATATTTTTCTTTGTCATAAGAATGTATAACGGGAAGAATTACGACGACTAACATGTAAAATAAAACTTGATGTTTAGAACTGAAGTGCCATTTTGTACGAAATCCCGGTGGATGTTCAATATCGGATTGTTCAAGTTGTATTACGTCTGGATGAAAAGCGAAAAAACAATTTGGATGGAGAGATACAAAAGGTTTATCTGCCGTATGAAACAATTGATCCTTAACAGTCTGCAGTACATAGCATGATTAGTTTTCAAATAAGTATTGAAAAAAATAAATAATGCGACAGTTGTATTACTTTCGAAGAATTGAATTCATCGGCTATGGCGATTTGAGGATATATAGCGCTGGAAAATATTACTTTCAGCATCATTAAATCTTTATAAGAAGTAGCAGTTGAACCATCGAGTAAACTCTGTAAATTAACGACACTCAAGCTGAGATGAATTATACGTATCGATAGTTGAAAGATAAGAATCGAAGAAAATATAGTATGTTGTATGTTTACTTGAACTTGAGCAGGATTATTTTTCATTCTAAATTCCACGTCTCGTATATCTGTAGAGGTATCTTCTTCTTCGTAATCGGGCATCTCGATTTCCATCGATTTATCGACTTTTAATATCTTTGGTTTATGTGAAGTTTCGTTTTCGTATTCGCGTTTCAATTTACGTAATTGTTTCAGTTCGCCGTGTCTTATGGCACGTTCTGCACCAGTCAGTTCTTCTTTCGATTTAATCGGAGTGCAGTCTTCATTGATCAAGTTGCAGTCCTGAAGAAGTAATGAGCAAATATTATCGCAGCAAACACTTATAAAATGAGGAAATTCAAGTAACATCGGATAATTATCTTACAAAAAGTAAATCTTTAAACTGAGTCCTCAGTTTGATCATTTCGTAAAATCGTTGCTCTTCCAAACCCCGTTTTTTACACCATTTTTTCGTCTGATACGAACTCGATCCTCGTTCCCGAGTCAATTCGTGTTTCATTTGGAGCCATTCTCGGAAAATATTAAGTAAAGTGATCGGATCGCCGTGATCTGATTCCAAGTCTTTTCTTAAATCCTGTACAAAAAATGAATGCAATTTTATTTTATTATAGTAACATGCTTAGGGCATTTTAAAAAACAAAAACCATGCCTGCATTTCGATATCTCTAAAAGCTCTATTTGTAAACGGTGATTGAACAGATAATGCCGCTGCTAAAGATAAAATCGGCTCAACTTGATAAAAAAGTGAACCCATGATTAACATTTTACCAAGCTGAATATCAACGGGAAGTTTAGCCAAAGTTTTCCCAATCACTGTTAACCTTTCATCGCAATCAATAGCACCCTAAAAAGAAATGTAAACGGAAGATTTGAGATTATGTGCTAGTTTATTTTGCACATAAACGAATTTTTGGCGATTTACGTGTTGTCTCAACGACAAAATAGCATTGTCGATCGCAGAAGGGTCGGGCGGTTCAATAAACGGAAATTTTCTCACGTCGGGTAACCCCATTGAAATCATTTGTAGTAAAACCGAGTCCAGTAACACTCGTTGAATTTCCGGAGTTGTGTATTGATTCATAGCCGCGTAATCATCTTCAGAGTATAATCGGTAACATACACCGGGACCAGTTCGACCTACAAAAGAATTTATCAAGTGCTTTAATTTATAAAATGATGGTTGTCGTATTTTGATAAGTAATCGTACCAGCTCTTCCTTTTCTCTGTTCCGCACTGGCTTTGCTAACCCAAAACTCTTTTAATCGTTGTAATTTACACGTTGGATCATAACTCATCTCTTTTACTTTTCCCGAATCAACCACAAAACGAATACCATCGATGGTTACCGAAGTTTCTGCGATATTAGTTGAGACAACGCATTTACGGAACCCTTCTGGAGGATAATCAAAAACCTGTTTTTGAAAAGTGAACAATAATAAGTTTAATTTCTAATTTTAACGAAGGTAAATAGCGCACGGTGAAAAAATAACATACTTTGTCTTGTTCAGCCAACGAGAGAGAACTATGTAAAGGTAAAATGCACCAACTTTGAACTTTTTCATTGTACAATTCAGCTGCTTCTACAACAGCAGTTATTTCTTTAGTTCCACTAAGAAACATCAATACATCTCCACGTTCCTTTTCTAAAAAATTTTGTTTTAATGTTAAAACCAAACATGAACAGCCGTAAAAGACAAACTTAGACGTACTTGAATATTTCTGATCAATTAGTTGCAATATCCGTATATAAGGACCAGCATCAAACTTATCGCTGTTGGCATCGACGTCAATGATCGGATAATATTGTAAAGTAATTGGATATAGTCGACCGGGAACCTTTTTTTTTCAAAAATACATCAAATAAACATTCGACATTTTTGAATTATGAACACATATTGGCTGTTCTTATTTTGAGAAAACTAGAATTTACTTGTATAACTTTAGCTAAGTCGCCGAAATAATTCGAAAATAATTCTATATTGATGGTGGCTGACATTAAAACTAATTTTAAACTCGGCCTTTGGTGTAACAAACATTTCATAATTCCGAGTAAAAAATCACCATGTAAATGACGTTCATGAACTTCATCCAAAACAATTACATCATAATCCAGCATGTCTTCGTTACTAGTCTAAAAAAAAAATCGCTAGTATATTGAGTAGACATCAATAAATTTTGTAATACTGATATTAGAAAATTTCTTCCGTAAATTACTGACTTGTCTCAGAAGAAGGCCTTCTGTAATAAAAAGAATCTTAGTTTCACGGTTGCGACGTTTTTCAAATCGTATTTGATATCCAACTTCCGGAGTAAACTCTGTTAAAGACTCTTTGGCAACTCTTTTCGATAGTGAAATGCATGCTATTCTTCGTGGCTGAGTGCAAGCTGAATAAATTTTATCGCGATATGATTTCTAAGATTTCATTAATAAAAATTTACGTACAAAATGATTCATTGTAATAATTACCTATTCTATTATACCCAGCTTGCCATAAATACTGAGGAATTTGGGTAGATTTTCCACAACCTGTGTCTCCAGCTATGATAACTACCTTTTCTTTTTGAACTGTATCAACTATTTCATCCCTAAAGAGAGAGAAGCGAAATTTGAAAATTTAATTCATTGTGAAAAATTTTAGAGAACGGCCCAACTCACTTGAATTGAAAAACTGGTAAATTTTGTTGACCACTTCTAACTTTCTTCAGATTAGTTAATTTTTCTTTCTGTTTAAAATTGACATATATACCGATCAACAGCATAAATCTGGGGAGATTTTTCCTCAATTTATGCCTCTTATCAAGGCTAAGACACGATTGCATATCATCATCGGAAATGGAAAATTCCACATTGACTGTATGTTGAACATCGTAACTTTTCGGTAAGATCAGTTTACTTCCTATATACATCAGGATATTCGTAAAAACGACGTGATGAAACTACCATAAAAATACTAGTAAAGAAACAGCAACCTGAATGGTGAGCTCCTTCATGCTGCACACTTGTTCTAGATTTTTTCCTCTCAACTTCTTCGTATTTACGAACGAACGCCCAAAAATCCGTAATATTTTCGATTACATGATGTAATTTTTCAATTAATTGCGACAATTCGCTTCTGTATGAGTAAAATTCAATGTGATGTTCATGATCACTTCTTTTTCTGCTCATAATTTAAAACAAATGCGTGCATATTCTTCAGAATTTCCAAAAGATTTCAAACAAAATTAATTTATTTAAAAAAATATTTTTTTTATTTGAAATGAAAATAATTATTTTGATATTGATAAGCGCGGTTATTGTTTACAATGACGTAATGTTATATTAACCAATCAAATAAGCTACTCTTTATTTGGTTTCAAAAAGTAATGAAAAATTTTTAATTTATAACTCATTTATTCTCAAAAAAAGCGAAAAATAATTGTTCTTTTAATAATGATAATTTAATTTTACATTAAAATTAATTCAGTTTGTTGTTCCGAAGTTTTATTAAAAATTTTAACGGAAAAAATAATGAAGAAAGGAGGAAATGTGAAACACGAATGATGTATTCCGGAAAGTAACACTGTTTCCTTGTTTACCAAATTTTATCACTGAAAATTTTTGAGCTCAATAGAGCTCAACACATAGAGCTCAAATTTCTGCGTTAAATTGACTTTTTTGATACGTTTACGTAAATCCTATTACTATTCTGTACTTTCAATCAAGAATACGTAGTATGTATTAACATACTCAGATTTTTTGTTGCACGATAAACTTGTTGATTTGAAAGGACGGTAATATGAGCACGAGCAACTGAGCATTGAAATTTACGTATCTAAAAATATTTCACAGGCTCGCCTTATTAAAAAGACCACTCTTGGATATTTGACCTTGTACTTACATTTTTTTGCAGCATCGTTGTGAAGCGTCTGAACGCATTCCTTCGTTAGCGTAATTTTAAATTTATTATTCACTATCTTCGAGATAATCGTGACGTGACGTATTGCCGTGGTTGTCATCATCGGGCCCCACACTACTCGTTCTCGTAATTCAGTAAATTCCCATTTTTCTACTATAAAATGGGTGTCTCAAAATTTTCTGTCGTTTTTGATAAACCGGATAAAATTTACTATCCGGGAGAAATGGTAACCGGCAGGGTAGAGCTTGTACTTGATTCTATAAAGAAAGTTAGAGGTAAGTAATGGATCAGAAATATTCATTTTTTAAAAAAACATGTTTGATAATATTGATTATCACACAGGAGTAGATCTCAAACTCAAAGGAAGAGCGAAATGTAAATGGGATGAATCAGAAACTTATCATGATAACGGAGGTAAAAGTCACACCAGAACTATCTGCCGTCAAGCAAGTGAGACCTTTCTTAAAAGTGAACAAGTCTTAGTCGGAGGGAGAGGTAAACACATTATGAGGTACTCTGAAAATTGAATTTCAACTTGTATTTCAGTTGTATTTTTTTTTACATTAGAAAAGTTTGAATTAGCCGTGGGACAACACATTTATCCATTTGCTGTTATGTTACCAATCAAAGCGCCATCGTCTTTCAACGGTACTTACGGTGGTATTGCATATTATGCAAAAGCAAAAATTGATATTCCACTAGCCATTGATAAGAAAGAAAGATCTGGATTTACTGTGATCAATCCATTGAATTTAAATTTATTCCCAAATTTAAGAGTATGTTAATAATTTTAATTAATCATACTCGAATAATTCGGTTCAACTTAGAATGTGTAATTGATTTTCTGGAATGTTGCAGACACCTTATAAAAATGAAAAAGACAAAACCTTTTGTTGTCTTTGTTGTGCCAGCGGTCCACTTACTATTGTGGTACATTTACCTAAAACTGGTTTTGCTACATCTGAATCTATTCCCATCACTGTAGAAGTCGATAATGCTAGCAACGTCACTGTTAATGCGATTCACGTATATTTGAAAAGGGTAAATAAAATTGAGTATTTTAAGCATTTTTTGCCATCTATCGAATTTATGTATTTTATCATTTTTTTTTTAGGATATACGTTGGAAAGCAGATGGGTGTCAGAAAGAAGAAAACGTTAAACTTCAAAAATTACGTTTGGGTGGAGTAGAACAAGGCCAATCTCATACGTGGAGTGAAAATTTTACTATTCCGCCCACCTCTTTTCCAAATCTAGATTGTTGTTCAATTATTAAAATGGACCACGAATTACACGTGGGTACCTTTCATTATAACCAATTTAATTTCCATTTTCAATCAAGTAATTTTACTTTAGATTGAAGCCGATGCTTCGGGTATGCATTCAGACTTAGACATGCACATCCCTGTTACAATCGGCGACATAGCTCTCAGTGAAGATCCGAATGCGCCAATAGTCAACCCGCAAGTGCAAACTTATCCCAGCAACATGGCTTATAATCCAGGAATGCAAATACCACCTGTTGGAGCACCTACGAACCAGTTTCCTACCCCCGTATATCCGGGACAAAATCCTCCACCAAATTATCCATACCCTGGAAACGCCGGCGGCGGTACTCCATTTGGAGTACCTCCTTTACAGATCTGTCCTGCAGCACCACCTGGTTATCCTAACTCACAACCCGGAATGAACGTTGCTCCGAATCCCGGTTTCGTCGCACCTAGTCCTTATCCCAACATAGGAGAAATTTCTCAGCTATCCCCTCAGGGGTATCCTCAACCGAATTACCCCACTGCTCCGTACCCACTTCCAGGAAACCCTGTTCCTGTTCAACCGTATTCGACACAAGTACCACAAATATCTCCTGCGTTGCCACCTCAGCCAGCTACCAATCCTGAGTGTTCTCAAACTGTACCTCATCCTCCAATCACCAACACCGGTGCTGGTGATGGTTTTACTTTACCTTCATTTGAAAGTAATGTTAAACTGGAAAATACATCGTTCTTGAATGATTATCGTGATTCAAATACTGAACGTGCTACTGCTACTACACCTTTGTTGCCATCGTCTCGTAAGTACGAAGTATTTTAACATAAGATGTATACATCATGTAATATATGCTGCATGTTGTATGAGATATATCAACAAAAGGATGTTGAAACTTGTGATCTTCTTTTTTCAGCCTCTGCACCTCCGCCTTCTTGAATAAAAAATGTTCAAGTTTACCATCGCCCCGTTCAACGTTAAATAACGATCATGACTTCATTAGTTCATGGCATGTTTACAGGGGCACATTTAAGTATTTTTTTTAGACGTTTTATACTTATCTATGAATTTTTTATTTTAAACCCGTAATCTTAATACTCAGGTACTTTGTTAATTGACTCTAACTGAGCTTTTAAAATTTTCCTAGAGCTTATTATAGATACGTCCATTCGTGTTTTTTCTTGTATTCGTGGACAACGCGTACTTTACCGTTCAATTTTTTTTTAAATTCTTATTAAGCACAAATTTATTGTACTAGTTGTTAAATATTTTCGAAAAATGTTTTTAAGATCTGTTTTCAAATGACTGCTTTTAAAATATATGTATCTGTGTGATATTGAGTACGAATTTCGGTATTTTTTTCATATTTCAAACTTGTAAATACGAAGTAAAGAGAAAATGTTATATTCTGTAAAATTTTAGAAGAGCAAACGAAACGATTCAAAAACTTCACCTTTTTGAAAACTGATGCGAACATGAATATTTTTGTTTGTTGACATTGCTGCAAAATTATTTTAACAAATTGAAATCAACGAAGCTCATCCGTACACGTTATTTGTTGTTTTTACTTATGCAGATTTCTTTCAACGGTCAACTGATAGCTTGTTGTACAGCTAGACCAATAGACTACGTATATGAAAACTAGTAAATAATGTACATAACATCAGGAAAACGGAAAACTGATTCATCTAAATACATAATTTTATATTTTCATACATTTTATCAGTGTGCTGATCGATCTGTTTCCTTCACGTAACTTGTTTACTACAGATTTGAATGATTCATTCGCTGTAGTGCTACTGTTATAACACGAGTGAAATTTCAAAATATGTACCAAATTGCTGGAGATTATTCATTAAATTTGACGAATAAATCGGTTAGATTTTACGAAATGGGTGTGATAAAGTTGGAGATTGTTTTTGATCAGCCAGACAAAGTTTACAATCCGGGACAAACGGTGACTGGTAAGGTAGAGCTGGCAGTCGATTCTGTCATAAAAATTAAAGGTATGGAATGCTGGAGTCCGTATTGTAAGTAGAATATCGTCGATTAAGTGAATGAATTCTTTAAAAATATAAACATTTTTCTATCAGGTATTAAGTTAAAATTTGAAGGAAAAGGCGAATGTAAATGGATTAAATCGTCTGTGCCGGGTACTCGAGAAATATATCTTAAAAACGAACGAATATTGGCGAAAGGAGAAGGTAAAAATCATTTTATTTCAACGCGTACTTTGTTTCATTCTATGAATATCGAATTTAATTCTTTTGCAGGGAAATACTATAGCTTATCAGCAGGTGAACATAGCTATCCTTTCTCTGTAATGTTACCAATGAAAATACCATCTTCTTTTGTCGGTTCTTACGGCGGTATAACATATTACGGAGAAGTACAGATTGAAATACCTTATGCTCCTTTCGATAAAAAAGAAAGATCTGAATTTACAGTCGTAAATCCCTTAAATTTAAATTTCTATTCGTTTTTAAGGGTAAGTGTAAGCGTGACTTATATTTCCCGCAAAACGAGTACCGGCTATTTACTTTTTTTTATCCATTTCAATATTACATCTCGTCTATACTTACAAATATATTTTAAGACAGCTTTTAGAAAAGAAGAAATAAAAAAATTTTGGTTTCCGTATCGCACAACAAGTATCGACAGCTCTCTCAGTATCGTCGTAAATTTGTCAAAAATCGGTTTCACTCCTTCCGAAACAATTCCAATCACTCTGGAAGTTAAAAATGCTAGCAATGTCACAATTACTGGAATCTACATATATCTTATTCGAGTAAGTGAACGTATGTATCATATAAAGTCAAATATTTCACTCATAATTTCATTAATTTTTATTTTTTTGCTCATAGAATATCGAATGGAAAATAGGTAAAAGGTATATCATAAAAAACGAAAGCAAGAAACTACATACAATGTGTCTCAACGGAGTAGCGAAACGACAATGTCTTACGTTAAATGAGAATTTCACAATCCCTTCAATTTCATTTCCATCCTTAATATGGTGTTCTATCATCAAAATATATCATAAATTATATGTAATTATTCAAATAATTATTCGAGACATGACACTTAATATTCTGTTATGTTATAAATTTTCATATGTACCAAGGTAGTAGGTATACAAATGCATCCATCATTATTTAATTTCAGATTAAAGCTGATATTTCAGGAATTCGTTCAAGTTTGGATATGCATATTCCAATTACTATTGGCGATATACCTCTGAAAGAAAATTCAATCGTCTCAGGAACAGATCCTGAAACATCATCCAGTTCAGCTATAAATAAAGTTGAGGTAGAAATGTCTTTGCAAAGAATATCGATGAATCCCCTCCTTCCTCTTCAGCACTATTCCAAACTTCGTTCAAACTCAATTGATCCTCAGGAATTACCAAGTTTCGTTGATGGATCAATATCCTCTGATAAGTAATTAATTTTGAAATTTATTAATCAGGAATGATACATCTATGAAAATAATTTGCGTGAATTCATTTGACATTTTTGTTTTTCAGTTCACGCTTTTCTGTTTCCTCTTTTTGATTGTAGAAACGGAAAAAAAGTTGTTAAAATACACCTACTTGCGCACGAAATAATGAAGCTAAAAAAATGTTAAGATTTGTATAATTAATAAAAGTGTAAAAATTGTAAATAAATAATTTGAAAGTATTCATATTTTTATATTAAAAATGGTGTGAAAGTAGAAAACAACTGCTTTAAGAAAATGATAAGTTTCAATACTGTTACAGTGTTTTTTTATCCTCATTCGCATTCTTCGCACATTCTTTGATTATTTTGAGAAAATGCTTTTGAATAAAATAACTGCTAAATCGTAGAATACCCATCAGCGGAGCCTACAAAAACATAAAAACAACAATATAATTATAAAAACAGAATTTCAAAGTTGATTAAACACAAATGCATAATTTGAAAATTTTTTAACCTGATGAATAAGATCCAAAAAAGATACGACCGGTGACATTCCGCTACATAGAATAGTGACTAGATAAGATTCCAACCCAATTATCGAAAAAAATTTACGTTCCTATGAGAGCATAGATTTCAGATGAGTACATTCAAGTTAAACGTTAATTTCTGATGCTATAAAAATTATTTACTAACTAAGCTATCCTTAACAATCCGGGCAGCTACTTTTTCGGGAGTATATAGACCACCTGTTTGGGAAATAATTTTAGTTTCCACGGGTTTAGATTTTTCTTCGTTAGCAAAACCAGGTGTATCAGTATCTGGTGGTAGGGCTAATGTAACATGTATTCCATAAGGTTTTAACTGAAATATCAACAAATCAGATATAGTTGTAATGATACAGATACAAATAAATCACAATTAATTCGGTAGATTCTACTCGTACTTCCATATAGAGAGATTCGGCGAGTCCTCTAAGAGCGAATTTGGTACTGCTGTAAATAGATAAACCAAAAATGCCCATTAAGGCAGCTTGAGATGCTGTTATTACAACATAGCCTTCTTGGCGACGTTTCATTCCAGTGATCAAGGATTTAATCGTATGAATGGTCCCCTTATAATTCAGGTTCATCAGATACTGCATTCATAATATAAAATGAGTTAATCAAAAACGAATTTCGAGGACTATAGTTGAGTTGAAAAGTTAACAAACATCAATATCGTTGATAGACATTTCTTCAAATTTGCCACAAATGCAAGTTCCAGCGCAATTGATTAGCATGTAAACAGGACCCATCTGCTGCTCAGCTTCATTCAACATTTTTTCTACATTTTCATAATTGGTACTCACATCCACTATAACAGAAGCAATGGTGATTTTTGCGTTGTCGAGCCTTATTCAAAAAATGTAAAACTCACATGAAATGTACTTAATTTCTTGACTCTGTTTTATGCATGCCTTTTGGATCTCATTAATCGCCGATTGCAGTTTAACTGTATCTCTAGCCACAATTGTAACATTAGCCCCGAGTTTCGCTACTTCAATCGCTACACATTTGCCTATTCCACTAGAACCTCCAGTTATCTAAAAATACATTCGAAGATATAACAAAAATCACTTGAATCAAATACTTCAAAATTATATTTCATTACCAGTACGTGTTTGCCGGTAATATCGTTGGGCGATGTTAAAAATTTTTTCAATAGTAAAGCAAACAAATATAACAACGTAGCAGTGCAAAATATGTAGCTAAATAACCAAAAATGAAAAAGTGTATCCATTTTTTTTTTTTTTTACTAAAAACACTTCAAGGGAATATAGTTGGTCTGCATCGAGTTTAAACAGAAATTTACATTACAAATAAGCTAATTAGCCATTCAAAATTAAAATTCAAGTTTCCGTACTACGTGTTCTCAACCAATGTTTCATTCAAGAAATTGTTCATTACTAATAATTAATCACATTGGTAAAATTTGAAATTATGGAAAAATCGAAAAATTGTTGAGAAAATCTTGAAACCCTTATCACAGAAATGAGCTGATAAAGGTTGATCCATCATGGACGTAGGTTGAGTTGAGTGTTGACTGTTTAGAGTTAGACAGAGAAAGTTTTAAATTTCAATAATTTCGATATAAATTAAATTCAACAATGCGGTAAAATAAAATAATGAATTTCATATTTCATGAAATTGATTTTTTTAATCAGTTATTCTAATGATATGCAACTTTATCATGAGGTTCTTGAAACAAGATAGCAAACATAGCACACACATTTTCAATACTCAATTGATTAATTTTAAACTCAAAACTGGAATAAAACAATCAGCTTGTAAATAGAAATGTATTCAAAAATTTTAAAATACGGGCACATAAAAACTAGAAATTAAACCTCTCTGGCTGGGTAGGAGGTACAGAAATTCTTTTTTATTTACAATAATTATGAACGGTAAAAAATCAAGTATTAAAAAATGATTTAATATCTATCACGTGAGAATGGTTGATACGGTGGAGCAATTTTATCATGATGCAGATGTGGATTTAAAATGATTCCGGGCGGCGGTAAACAAATTAATTGCGAAGGAACAACTATTGAATTTGGAAGATATAGATTATTCATGACGCCCACGTTTGAAACAGGATTGGGTAACGGGAGAGGCAATACCGATGTCGGCGGCAATGTGGTTCTAAGTTCTGGTGGCGGAGGTGGAGGAGGTGGAGGTTGAATCACGGCTGCAACAAAGGATTCTATCATTATTTTATACTGTTTCGAAATATTTTCCATTTACATCAATGTACTCTTACCAGACTCTGGTGGAGGTTCATTATGGCCATTACTACGAGCAAGAGTTGTTTGTGAGTCATTATTTTCTGATTCTGAACGTGACAAAGAATCTGTTTTACTATCATCAGACAAACAATCTAATATTTGGTGACCTATGCCTGCAGAATTCATAACACATAAAATTGAGATCACAATATAAGTACCTGTAACACTGATAAATTTTTAATGAATTCAAATACGAACTGTCCAAGTCGTCTGTTGTGATCCCGTCAACAAACATTTCCCACCATACTGTTTGATTTGTAGAATTATCAACCCAACTGTTCAAATTATATTTCCGAACTTTAGCTGCTAAATGAAGTACTGCTATAGCTATTACTTCTGGCTCCCATTGCAAGCACAGAGTTGTACACAAGCTGTAATTTTAGGAAATGACCCATATAATCACACAAGTACATACAGAACTAGAAAATTTAGAAAATTTTCCAACACATACCTGGAATTAACAAAAGACCATGCCACTTGTAATACACTTTCCACTGTCTGTCCATGACTTATCACATCTGAATGCAAAGAAATGGGTTAATGCTTTTCGAATTAATGAAAATTATACACCAATTTCTTAAATTATACCTTTAAATGGCTTGACATAACTTATCAAAAAATCATAAGGATGATCAACTTGCAGCTCAAATTTCATGGACTGAAGAAGAATCCTTTCCAATACCAGCAATTCCTCCTGGAAATTTTAATCCCATGAGAGACGTGCATAGGAATAAAGTTGAAAAAATAAGCATACCTTTGGATTTTCTTCAAATTCTAAGCATCCTGTAGTTGGTAAACATTCTTCTGCGATTCTTATAATATCTTTGGTTTTTTTCGGAGTTTCTTCAACTTTTCCGGCTAAAAATAAAGCACAGCAAGCTGTTAACTGAAAATTAATGAAATCATGAGCCTTTCTGCAATAATTTCAGATAAACTGCGACAAGTAATTTTACGAACATATTTCGGAAATGTAGCAAACGAGTGAACCATATAAAACCTATGGAAATAAACAGCTGCGGTTGCCATTGTATTACAAGTAAGATCCATTTTTCTAGAAATTTCACAAATAAATCGAACACCTTCCTTTCTGTATTGATATTCCAAATCATAATCTATACCATCTTTAAAAGAAGGTGTAGTTCTCAGTTCTGCTTTATTGTAATACAGCCAGGACATTATTGAGGTATTTGAGTATCAGTTTTTCCGACTGAAAAATACAGAAAATATATATACGGGTATAAATACATAAAATCAAAAATTGCATGGGTATTCGTCACCAAAAATACCAGATACCAAAGCTTTACCTGTTGAATAATGATGAGAAATAGAACTGAAAGTGATTCTGAATTAAGGTGTTCACGAAGTGATCGGAGGTAACTACTTTTGAATAAAAATCATGGATAAATGAATAAAATGATACAAAATCTTTAGCATATTTTCAAAAAATAAAAAAGATAACGAAAGTCCGAAATAGAACAGAATAATCCGAATAAATGTTTTTCAATAATTCTGAAAAAAATAGAAAAATTAAAATCTTATCATTTTTATCAATGTTGAAAGTTTGGATCAAAGGTTTGGTTTTGGGTAGGGTTAAACGTTAATGGGTTGGTATACATGATTAGTATTTTATTTATTATTATTACCTACTTTGGTAAGTGGTAACATTTTTGTAATATATATTTTTTAATCTGTATTTTTTTCTTGCGCAATAAGTGAATGTATTATTAAAGAAATTTTCTAAAGCTAGAACTCTGTTTATAATTCATACGTACCGGAATGTAACTGAAAATTCAATATTGAATATTAAGATAAGTGTCTTTATGCCTCGTTGTCATTTCGAATGCCCTGTTCTAGCGATCTTGCATTCTCACTCTCATCCTGCGCCATTTCGTCAAATCTTTTGGGCTTTCTTCATAGTATCATGCAATACAGTTCATTTCTTGTTTTTCGCGAAAAACCATTTTATATGTTTTCGCAATTTTGGCCACAAATTAGTAATAGGTTATAGCTCGTGTCATAATTTCGTTTCTGTAAAATTAGAAATATTAACTTTTTGTGTATTAATTATTAATTCGTGTTAATAATTTATCAATGATTTAGTCGTTAGCATAATTATCTTTTGATAGTCAAATCAATTTTATACTATAATGGAACAAACAGAAACTCCTTCCACGTCCAGAGGATATTACTGTCATAGCTGTAGTAATACAATATCAATCCCCATAACGGTAAGTTCAACATTCTAATTTACGCATACCACATCTAGAATTTTGTTGTAAGTTACTTGGGCGATTTGGATGAACTTTTTGAAGTTGCTCAGTATCAGATTAATAGTGTGTGAATAATCAGTTACTAGAAAAATTACCATCTAATAATATTGATTTTTGTCAATTACGTATCACATAACGTTCATACATTGACGTGTTTTTTTCGCAGAATTTTCTTTGCCCTGATTGTCATCAAGGTTTTATTGAAAAATTACCCGATGGTCCTACTGGTTCTTCTCCGTTTTCAGAGAGAGGAACAGAAAGTAGAGATGATATGGATGCTGATCCAGTCGTGGTTTGTTCATTTACGCCATTTTTGTTCTGTTATTGAGTGTGCAGCTTTCTAAAGATACAATTTTCAGGTGTTGAACCGAGTCTTTGATGATATTAGTAGTAATTTAGAAGTAATCATGGGTGGAGGGGAATCCAATGCTAGAAATACCGATCGACCATCTTCTAGCAGTAGAAGAGATACTACATCAAATTCGTTAGTATATTGTATTGATGTTTTTTTTTTTTTTTTAGTTTCATTACGGTGTCAAAATGAAAATCTGTTTTCAGTTCTAGGTCAAATGAACGTCGCAGAGGTAGAAACCAACATACTGCAACTTTCGAGCAAATGCTCAGCGAATTTTTGAATAATATTCCTAGAAATCCTCAAAATTTTGATGGCAATGCCCCGGTGTAAGTTTTTCCGTATTTCCGAGAGTAAAATTATAAATAAGCTGATTTTAATCTGATGAAATATAGGTTATTAGTCGGAAATCCAGGCGATTATGCTTGGGGCCGTGAAGGCTTAGACACGATAGTTACGCAGTTATTAAATCAAATGGATTCCAGCGGACCTCCGCCTTTAGCTAAAGATAAAATTAACGAATTACCATTTGTGTCAATAACAGCACAACAAGTTTGTAAGTATTCATCTCGCTGGTTGGGTAATTTGCAGTAATCATTTTTTACCGCTGGTTTTTAATATGTTTTGTAGCTGAAAATATGCAATGTTCAGTTTGTTGGGATTCTTTTAAAATGACTGAGAAAGTACGTCAGTTGCCTTGTGATCATATTTATCACGATTTATGTATTGTTCCTTGGCTAGAACTCGTAAGTAAAGAAGTGCTTAATTTCTATTCATGAATCGTACTGTACGTTTGTTATCATTGATAATGTTTTATTTCGCAGCATGGCACGTGTCCCATTTGTCGCAAACTATTGAGTGACGATAACGAAGCTAGACTGGGATTTCCGCATACAGGTGGCTTAGAGGCGTTATTGAGGTATGGTTTTCATGTTAGTACTTTTTTACATTTTTTGTTGAAAGGAAAGGAATCAGTTAATTTATATTTGTCTACCTTGTCTAGTACTTAGAAAAATTTACTCGGAACGTGTTTTGAAATGTCTGAATTATTTGCTTTGATAGCTACCTTGTTCCTACTATCAGTCATTTAACGATTCAAAAGCTTTCTCTGTTTTTTTTTCCTTCTTCAATTCTAGGAGTAAATGTAATACGATAAAAGAAGTGTAATACGTAGAACGATGTTCGAATTTTAAAATTTTTTTCTTGAACTGAAAAGAAAACTTCGATATGAACGGTATTTCTTTTATCGCGATTAAATAAGAAATGCGTGTATGATAACATTCACCTTGAAATTTATTGATGTCTATGTCTGACATTGGCATTGTTTATTTATTCCGTTTTATAAACGATGGAGATTGAAAAATGCCAAAACTAGAATTACCACAATATTTTATTTAAATTTTCATCATTCGTGATGGATTGTTTCTTAAACTTCATGAAATACGTAGACATTTAGAGAAATAAAACTTCATTTTCAGTACAGTTTATTACTGAGGTGATCAGTTTTATGAAAATTATTTTACTGTTGATTTAGTTATTGTAATGACACAAAAATAATTGTCACCTATTTCGACTTATGTTGTTTGAGTTTGTCATCATAATTATTTTCTTCTAATAATAACTTAACATAAATTGACAGTTTTATTGTATCATTTGACTACAACGTTGTTCGTTTTCATCCCCTTCTGTCGTTATGATTTTTATTTTCATATTCATTTTACATTAATGCTTCCAATGATCTTCGTTTTACATTTTACGACTTGGTGGCTAGTGTTCGCGAGCCTCATTTAATCTTTTATTTAATTTGATCAGATCTTTCCGTTTCAACACTAAATTACAAATTTTTTGTTACTCGATTTTAAACTGTTTTATTTAATTGTTCGGCATTTATACTTTTTTAGTAGTTGATCAATTTGATCGATAGCTTTTGTTTGAAACTATTCAATTTCGAGTTTGTCCTTTTTTTGGTGTAAATGGTACCGAAATTCAAGTAAATCCTGGAAATATTTAATTTTTAATTGATTATTTTCGGCCATTGTATTTATAGATTGAGTTGCATACTTATATCAAATCACGTAATTCATTTGATGTCGACTGAATCATATTTCAAATAATAACAAATTGGATTCCTAATCATCTGCTTTTTTATTTCAATGAAAAATTAAAACTATTTAAGCCTTTATGAAGTTTACGAGGAATTGATTAATCACTCAAACTTATGAAATTGAACGAAACTTGATTGTTGGGAGAAGTGAATAAGCCACCGAATCCAAAATTGCAGATGTTAAAGTTGATTTTTCTGATGGCGTATTTTCAAAATTCTATCAATCATGCAAATTTTAAGGTAAGCTGTTGAAAATTTGATAGTAATCTTGTATTTTAAATGACGTTCCAATGTTTTATTGCATTTAAATCCCCTTCATCGTAGATAGAAATATTTTCGAAAACTCTAAAGCCATACACAAATATTGTAATATGTATTATACAGCGTGTTAAATTAAGTTAATATTATGCTTTATCAACAATTTCAAACTCTTTTTGAAAAAGTGAGAATTGTAAGATTCTATTAGATGAAATATGCTTCGAGAAAGTACCAAATAATGTTTAAATTTTATGCTAAAAAATTATGAAATTTTTTTTTCTGAGAACCGATTAATATTACACATTTTTCTTCGCCGATAAGTTCGTGGGTGTTTCAAAAATAATCTTCGATATCGGGCAGTAAAAACTGATTCCGTGTAATTTTACATTGATGTATACAATTAGTATTGATTACGGCTAAAATCATTTAGCAATGTTGAGATCATTTATGTAATTATGTAATTCCAGAAAGACTAATTTATTATGTATTTATGATTATTATTTCGTTTTTTTATTTTCTTTTTTTAAACTAATGATTGAGAAATAATATTAATTTATTGTATAATTTGTATGTACAGTAAGACCGTAATTATTCGAGTTTTGTTTTCTTAAGAAAATTTTTCCAATTATCTAGACAAGGTAGATGTGCTTGGTTGTGGGAACGTTTATGCGGTTAACTTTTTATGTACTGATTTTTTCATCTGATTCCTTTGATGATAATATTTCATTTAACGAAAATATAAATCAAATCTGCTGAATTTATTTTTTGAAATTTTGTTCGGTATGCGAATTCGAGTAATGTAGGTTTTACTGTACTCAGAAGTGGTATCTGACTATGGTATATACATTTGATGAAAATATACATTTATAATATTTTATACGAATGGAAAAAAGAAATTATTGAATTGGTACTGTGTAACCATTGGTGGTGGGTGTGTACCTGGACGTAGCCATTTCGTAATTCACGTTAATTATATTTGTAGATTATTGATTAAGTAGTAGAGTGTTCGATATTAAAAAGATACTATCGCAGTTGTGCTGTTTGAAAAATTTTGATATTTCACATTCATGTCTCTCGAACGGAGCTCTCTTTGGAGGTGAATTTGAGGTATGGCACTGGTGGCTAATTTTGTTGAACTGATATGGGAAATTCTTGCTTAAAACATGCCGTAAAAGTTGTATGCTTCGATACGATACGAATGTAGAGAATTTCTGAAACAGGTTACAGTTGTCGAGTGGTGCCCTACCTGGATTCTTCAAATTATCAAAAAACGATGACGCGTGACGTTACAAGTACTTTCGAAAAATGATAAAACATTTTTGTAATTGGGATTTTTTTTTTTTTTTTATTTATTTGACTACATCTTCGGCGTACAGAAGAAGTATTTCGAACAGTAGTCGTTCATTATTAATACGTAAGCCGTCACTTTTCTGGATTATTTTCTCAGAATCGGTTCTGTTTGCTAATTTGGAAAAATAGCACGATAGGACGCATAATGGTGGCAGCAATTGCATCCTTCCGCCGCATTCGAGAGACAAAAATGGTGATAGGGCTAAAAAATATTTAGTGTGCGTGCGATTACGGCGACTGTATTGTTTTATGATCTTCTCTCTTTGTAGCGACGTACACAGATTGTCGATACTTCAGCAGACGTACACACCGAGTAGTACATCGACTGGAGCAAGTGGTGGCATCGGTAGCCGAAGAAATAACGGTAGCCGAAGAAATAACAGTAACCGAAGAAATAACACTCGCTGTTATCGCTGCAACAAGTTAGGCCACTTTGCCCGCGACTGCAACGCCCGCCTGCCGGCTCAAAACCGACTTCAGCAACGCCAAAATCAGTCGACGAGCGACACCGATCGTTGTTTCAGATGCGACGGACGGGGCCATATAGCTGCGAACTGTACGGCGGAAATTCCACGGCGTCGCAATCGGTCACAGAGTCGTCGTGGACGAGGCCACCGAACGGGATCAGGAAGCTGGTCCGATTCCATGTACAGCCCGAGTCGAGCTGCACCGCTACACGAATTTTTGCGTTTGGATTTCGACGGCGACGACGACGACGATCATTACTTATCGGACAGCATGAGCACGTCGGACATATTCCAGGATTTAACGTTAGCGGAATGCGGTATTTGCAGTATTTGCGGTTTACATTACACCGAGCATCCGCCAGAGATGTGCTCGTTGGACACGATGTTCCACGTGGATAGCTGGGACAATGATACGGTGTCGCCGAGCGGCGGTAGTAGCTCGAATTCGGCGGCCAATTTCGTCGGCTTTAGACAGATCAATAATAACGGCGGCAGCGGTAATCTTGGCGGTAACTCTAATACCAGCATCAACGATCGTAAACGTAAGATAACCTGTTACAAATGCAATCAACCGGGCCACATAGCTCGAGATTGTTGGAAAAAAACTTGCCAAAGATGTTCGAAAAATTACAACTCGTGCGAATGTTGGGAAGGCCCTATGGCCGATACAGTCGCGTCGGCTGTCACGAGCTCTCGGCCTAGAACGGGCATCAGACCACCCGGTATGCCTGGCGTACGTTTCGACGTTTCTTTCTCTTCGCTCAACGATACGACGCCGCAACGTACCACGACCAATACTACCACTCACGGTGATAGGTGCGATAGATGCTACAAAAATCACAGAACCAGCGATTGCGGCTACCTACGAGAACCGATGCCCGATTGGTGTAAATCTTCTACTTCGAACAATTCTACCAACCAGAGAAGATATGCTGATCATAGAACGTTCGACGGTAGCGGCCCGTCCTCTAGCAGCGTAAATAATCACGAAAATTACAGATGTTTTCAGTGTCACGAACTTGGGCATATCGCTCGTAACTGCCCGGTCGCCGGCAGAAATGAGGGACGTGTCCGGTATTGCCGAACGTGCGGAGCCGAAGGACATTTTAGTCGCGATTGTCACTATTATTCCTAGATCGCCGTCTTAGGATCGCTTCCTGATTAAGTTTTTTTACTTCTTTTCCTTGTTTCGACGTACAGGTAATTGCAGTTTGGTAATTATTAATGTGATTAAGAAAAATCAGCGAGGTAAGCATGGATTAGAAAAACTTGACTCGTATCAGAATCTGTTTTTCAACATTTGCACGGTTAAGTGTTCTAAGAAGGTTGACGTAATTTTTTCCTTCCATCACTTACAAAATCTAACGATTGTAGTGCAACATAGGTGGACGAAATCGTCGATCGTGATCCAAAACAAACGTTCCGAGTAATAATGTAGATTTACTCCGTACGCAACGCATCACAGGGTGTTTCAGAATAATTGTAACTATACTTCATGACTTCTCAGTACTTTTTTTTTTGAATAAGTTAAATTTTTGGAAGGGATAATGAATGTAAATTATTCGTGTATCAACGTACGCAATTTTTTTTCTCTTATTTGGTCAGTTCTTCAAGTAGGCAATGAATGTGATTTTGGTAGCGTTTGACGCCAGACGCAGATTTATTTAAAAATGGTGCTAACCAAATCATGAGTATTGATATCAGTTTGATAATTGTCTATAAACCTTGGTATTGATTGGAAATGAAACCGAGCAATGATTCTTCTTGGAACATCCTGTGAAGTTGATATTTACGTAAATGATTGCTAAAACATCGTATAAATTCCCGATTAAAAAGCTTTCAAACTAGAAATAGTTAATTGTATATGATTTAGAGCAGAAAATCTTTACACGATTTTATTTTCGTAATAATTAAATCTGCGCATTTTGTTTGCTTTTCCCTCTACAGTTTGAACCGAGCTACTAGATCGAACATGAACAGCGGTAGCTCATCAAGTAACTCATCAAGCACTTCATCCAGCGGAGGTTCTAGTAGTTCTTCAAGTTCATCGTCAAGTAACAGCTCGTACGGACCTTTCAACGTAGACCTAGAATTTGATTAAAATAATGGGTACACGAATATTAGGTCGGTTTGTAACCGCGGAATCAAACATTTCTTCACGTTCTCATATCCCAAAAAATACATAAAAATGTACGATCGCTTGAAAGTCGCAATACGGGAAAGAATTTTTATTCATTTCTTTTTTTTTTTTGTTTATGTTTTTACACGGTTAACATCTCTATATATTATGTACAGTTGTAATATTTTTTATTTCGTAATGTAATATTTTCATCCCTGTTTTCGTCCCTTTTCCTCAGTTTTTTTCTTTTTTTGACGCAAATTATCTTAATTTTTATCATAGCTCGGTGATATTTTTTTCTTCTTCGTTATGATACGCTTGAAATTTGTTTTGTTAATTATGGTACCTCGTAATTTTTTTCTTTTAGATTTACATGGGTACAATGTATATGATTTTTTTGTTCGCTGCGTCCCTCTTCCCTCGTTTTTTTTTTTTGTCAGTCTAATATTTTTCGGAGTATTTTCGTGTAATTTTTGTTTCCAATTCAGTTATATATTTTTTCCGTTTTTATAAAAATGTTTTTGTTTCATGGTTTCGGTTTACTTTTTATAGCTTAAAATAATTTTAAACGTTTATCTGCAAATGTATACCTTTATTATAAGTTGTATTGAAGAAAAAACTAAAAATATTAATACTTATGTTTGGCTTTCATTGTTTTTTTTTTGTGTGTGTATCAAAAATCAATCTGTTGTAAATGATTGAGATTCTGACCAGAATTTCATCAAAATAAACTTATAATAATAATTATCGTACCGTTGAAATTGTTAATTACGTACTTTTATCTTTGTAAATTGTATTCAGTTATTGGAAGTAATTTTAGAAAATATACGAAAATTATGCTTTGTTTTTTTGTTTGAAAGCTTCATTACCGACCTTCGATTTCTGTGTCAAAAAAGTAATTGGTAATTAGGTACAGCATGAGAGGTGTGTTGTACTAGTTTTAGTAGTTTAATCTTATCTGCAGTGTATGAATGAATTTATGAGAAGAGAAGTAATTTCATCAACTCATTTCTTTGAATTATGAATCGCACTGAACATATTTATTTTGACCTGTCTAATGGTTTGCATTAATCGTGTTCTTTTATTTTTGATAAAATTAAAGTTATTAGAAAATGAAAAGAGAAAAGACTTCATGAAGTAAGAGATCGAGAGTGTAGAAATTTCATCATTTGTTTTGCTGGTAGCTGAAGAAGCTAAGAGAGAAATGATTTATTAATTATCGAAGTGCTTTAAATAAGTAATTACCAATTATTAATTATTTTGTTGAATGAATATGAAAAAAAGATCACTAACAATGACAGACCATGATTTTAAACAAAAAAAAAATGTTTAAAACTGTTTTTATTATTTTAAACTTGTTTTTTTACACCGCATTCAAATTTTTTTTTTTTTTTGCTTTTCAGCCTTTTAACAATTATAGAAATTTGGAAACGTTAAAATTAGTAAAATATGAAAAAATTTACATTATGATCAAATTAAAATACCAATGCCAAGCCAAATAGAATCAAAAAAAGTTGACCTAATTTTCTCTTATCAATTGTCAATTTGTCATATTGTTAAAAAAAACGTGCTACCATGGTCTATCGAACTACAATAATCCTGGAATATTAGAAAAACCAATGAGACCATTTTTAGTTATGTCTCATTTTTAACTTGTCCGATACAGACCAAAATCACTTAAATTTAGCCAATAAGCTCGTATGGGGATAAGCTTGGGTCAGAATTCAGTTGTAAACCAGCACTCACAAAACAGTGAATTTTCGCACTATTTTTGGCAACTAAATTTATTTTGTGTTTAAAACGTATTTAAAACCGTTTGAGATGAGTTTAAAACAAACGGATTTTGAGTAGATGTGTTGCTTGTTTAAAAATAGAAAAAGCTGTTTAAAACAAAAAAAAAACGTGTCTTGTTTTTTTAAAAAAATACTTTTTTTCCAACCCTGTGAAAAATAAAGAAAGCTGAAAGAGACATTCGATATTAGCGCTCTTAGTGGTAGGTGCCATAACAAGTTGTTATTCATTTTAGGAATTGTAGATTTCGCTTGCAAATGACTTTAGAGCCCGAAGAGCTTACTTACGTCTGTGTTCATTTTCATTCTAAGTTATTTTTGAGCTGTGTGTGTTGAAGATCGAAGGTGTCGAACGTAGGTTTCGTCACACATTGTAGCGCAATGTTCGTAATGTCTACAATAATGATACTTTTTCTTTGTGTCTTTTATATTTAAATAATGTTTAATGTGGCGAACTATACGTAAATATTATTATAAGCAATGTGCGATTCACTTTGATGAAAATGTTGCTAGTTTATTGAGGAACTATTTTATGTTTTATGCTTTGTGTACCACTACTCCACTGTTTTTGTTTTGATAGTTTATTACGTGTATTACTCCGCAACTTTCAGTTAAAGCTCGACCTGTAAAATGTGTTGCATTGTACATCTACTATCGAATGAGAGATAATGTATGATGCTGAACGCAGTGATAAGTTCATTTTAGTCAACCATTTTACGTGACTCATTTAGGCAGTTATGAAAATGGAGCAGCAAGTTAGAACTACTACTTCCAGATTATTTAATGTTACGATTGTCGACGTAAAAAAAGATGATATCGAAGAGGTAGGATTTCGTTATAAAATAGTGTAATTAGTAATTTTACGTATTTATCAAATTGCGCATCTCCCTCCGCACATTTGAGGTACCACCCATTTAACTTTCGTGTGACGTAATTTTTGGAGGGATATTTAAAAAAATTTTTTCAAAAGCGTTGTATTTGCTATTTTTTTTTTTTTTGTAAAAGTTTTATCTTTAATTATTATTTTTGTGAAGTATGCTTCATGTTTTGATGAAATTCGTGTTTCATGAATGTAAAGTATTTTTCATTTGATCATGTTGTCTTTTTTCAGAAATATGAACGAGGATTTCAGTTATACCAAGGTATTATTTCCGGTTTATCGGACAAAGAATGTATTGACGCTCTTACGACAGCCATAAATCGAGAAAAAAGTCAAGAGGAATTGATATCGTTAGGCATGATTACAGTTATCCTTACTGAGCCACATAACGCAGAAAAAGTAAGCCAGTACATTTCAACCATTTCGCAGTTACCTTATCAGTTTTATTACGTTTTTTGTAGTTTCATAATTCGTATTTGTACTAATGTCCATTTAATTTCTCGCCAACTACGCAGGTTTATCAAGATTTGAGAATGTTGAATCGCGATGGATTTCAGTCGGTTACTCAAAGTACGTGTCAACTTATTTTAGAACGGTATACCAGACTTCACGATGTTGCTAGATGCCAGATGCTGTGGCTAGTTAGAGAAATGGTTAGAAACATGGTTCCAAATGTGGACACTCTTTGTTGGAATTTAATGAGGCATGCTGCTAGCGGAGATGTCTCGCCTAAGAATTTATTTTTAATAGAGAACTTGTTAGATATTTACCAGGAAAATAGGTAAAGGTTTATTTTTCTAAATCTACAAATTTTTTCGAAATGGCGACACTAATCGACGTATATATGTTACTGAACAGAAAATGGCTAGAAAAATTTCCATGGTTATTAGCTTCAGTAGTTTATTCGTTTTTGCGTTTTATCGAAGATCATTCTAGTTCATCGCTGGCTAAATTACGCCAAAAAGAAGTGACATTTGTAATATCGCTTCTTCGTGAAAGATTTATGGATTGCTATGTGATAGGGCGCGATTTAGTTAGACTGCTGCAGAATATATCTCGTATACCAGAAATCGAAGCATTGTGGAGAGATATATTACAAAATCCTTCTTCATTAGCGCCCAATTTCACAGGTACTATGCAATGTATACATTGCACTTATTGTAGGAACTATTTAATTATGATAACAAGTGCAATTTCGTGTATTGACGCTGTGAAATATTTCAAATAGGAGTATTACAATTATTGCAGACGAGGACGTCTCGTCGTTTTCTGCAGTCACGACTAACGCCGGATATGGAACGAAAATTAGTTTTTTTTACTTCTAGTGTTAGATTTGGTAATCATAAAAGATACCAGGAGTGGTTTCAGAAACAGGTAATTGTGATAAAGTGCCTTGTACGGATAGAGTCGGCCATAGTTTCATTAATTTTTCGTGTTATTGCGTAGTATTTAGCTACTCCGGAATCGCAGTCATTACGAAGTGATTTGATTCGTTTCATTGTTGGCGTTATTCATCCAACGAATGAACTCTTGTGCTCAGATATCATACCTAGATGGGCTGTTATCGGTTGGTTGATTACCACGTGTACCTCTAATATTGCCTTGGCTAATGCTAAATTAGCTTTGTTTTATGACTGGCTATTTTTTGAGCCTGGTAAAGATAATATTATGAACATAGGTAAGTTGACGTTGGTCTTGAGGATGAAAGGTTAATTTTCATTGTTGAACGACGAACGCCAAAACCATATGAATGCTACTTGTGTTAATCATTTGAATGCATTTATAAATTACAGAACCAGCAATATTAGTAATGAATAATTCCCAGAAGACTCATTCCGCTGTTACCGCAAGCTTGTTAGATTTCTTATGCAGAGTAAGATTGATTTATTATCATTAAAGTTAGGCAAATGATAGTTGTAAATTTTTGTTGAACTCTTAATGGTTAATCGTTTCTTAGTGATTTTCGAATATTCTGAAAGATCTTCTAAATTCGTTCTGTAGAAATTGGTTGTTATAAATGTCTTATTTATAGATAATTCCAAATTTCTACCCGCCGATCGCAGAACATGTTCGAAACGGAGTTTTCTGCTCGCTATATCAAATTCTTGAAAAACGTGTGTTACCATCGTTGTTACCGTTGTTTGATAACCCGAAATTGGATCGCGAACTACGTGCTATGATCAAAGATACATTCAGCGAATTCTGTGAGCCACCAGTTGAAGGTATGGGTATTTCGATGAAATTATTTTTCATCGCTCCAACATTTTTCTCTTACCGTTTGTTTGTCTTTCCTTTCAAATCAATGTGCCTTCCCTAATACGTTAGGCGAACGTATATACATGGCGAACTACTATTATTAGATATTTTTACTTTTAAGCCAACTGAAGTCGAATTCATCATTTGACCTAAGGCAGTGAACCATTCTTGAATGGGTCCTGGCCAGATGATGCGCGCGATCTAGCGGCTACAAAGCGTTTATGGAGCAGACACTCGTTTTGCTGGTAAAGCTTTGGTTATTAATTCAAAGACGTAAACATACGTCTTGTAAGAGAGACGGGGGTGGTGTCTGACGCGCGTTGTTTTCTTCAATTATTTTTTTATTTTACGTATTATTTTTTTTTTGAAAGTTTCAAGATCTACTTTGCATTAGCATTAGTTACAAAATTTATTCTTTGCGTGTTTTTGTGTACAGGAAATAAACCAGAAGAAATCAAAGAAGAAAATTCCGATAAATTAGAAAGAGTAACACTGCCTGTCACCTTGACCAATAATCATAATACAGTTGATCACGTAGATCCTGCTTTCAGTGACGATGAAAATGATATTATCAGACCAATAAAAATCGAAGAAGAAGAAGATGATGTTCCATTAGGTATATAAATCGATCGATGTGAAACGAATCTTTAGTGACTAAAATCGAATGATCTTATTAATTTTGAATTTTGATTTATCTGTTCTGCTCGTAGCCAAAGTTAAAATCAAAGAAAAAGTTAATGATGAGATTTTTGCTGATACATTGAAAAGTCTGAAGAAAGAAGTACGCGATCTTGTTACTCAGTTGACTAAAGAAAAAAATAATAATCGAAGGTAATTTCACTAGTTTCGACAGCTCTTCGCTTTTTAAAGGTTACAAAATACATTTTCCAGTTGGGAAATCCTGGTTTTTTACAAACTCTGTGTCAGTGCGTTGAATTTACTTTGAAAAAAAAAACAACTTCATTGCTCTTCTAAAACACTTTTTGTTTTGCTTTGTAACTACGCTAAAATAGCTACCTTCTCTCTTCATAGCTTAATATTTTTGTAATTTTTTAGGTGTAATATCGTAGAAAACCTAATCAATATAATCTCTGACGACGATGATTTAGATAACGACTCTTTGACCAATATCGCGTTGTGTTTAAACGTTGCGTTGAATTCACAGTTTGAAGAAAAAGTGTTTCCGGAGGAAGCCAGTAACAAGTAAAGACAAATTCGTGCTATTGGCCAACGCTCTTGTAGTTGTAATTTTTTTTCGAACTCGTATTCTATAACTTTTTTATTTTTTCCAATGTAGAAATATAGAAGAAAGCGTAAATAAACCGATGTTCATGTTATTTAGAGGTTTAACCGAATCATCAGATGGTGGTTCAAAACGTATACCGTTCTTTACAATTTTAACCGAACTGAGATCACACCAGCCTAAAATTGGATACTTGTTGTTATATTATTTACAAGTCTGCGAGCTTTTGAAAGATAAAGAAAAGCCGTATACGTAAGTCATTCACGAATAACCTAAGTTCGTTAGAAATAGCTGATATTTTGACGTGTAATTTTTTTCAACAGGAGTAAAGGTTACCTGTATAAAGAATTTTGTCATAATCAAGAAAAAAAATTTGAAGACTGTTTGATCTGTGATCTCGAGGTGTGTTTCGTGAGTTTGAACTTTTCCTAACCACAGAATGTATTAAATTTACGAGCTTGTGCATTATGCATTGGACATCTTGTGATGAAAAAATGCTTCACACATTTTTCAGATTTGCCAAGAAGACGACTGCTACATGTTTTGTTGGCTGCTTCCTTCGATTTACAAAGAGTATCCTAAATTTTCAAATGGCAATGATAAATTAATTAATTTAATCGTATCGTCTATAGATGCAAAGCAATTACAAGAACTCATTTGTAAAGTGTTGCAAGGTACGTAATTATAGTTATGTTACGCTGAATAAAAAAAATCCAATCTCCGATACGGGTAAAGATTTCTTTTCTGATAATCCAACTTACTGTTTTATCGTCGTTGTTGTTGGTTACAGGCCAGTTGGTCATGTTTCAAGCTGATAATTTTGTATCGTTGATAACATCGTCATTATCGTGGGAAACATTTGAGCAGTATTGTTTATGGCAATTGGCGATAGCTCACGATATTCCATTGGAATGTATGCTAAATACGTTGCCAAAGTTGGAGTTCAAATCGCACGCTGAAGCTTTAGCGTCGATTCTGCTATTATTAAGAAGAGAAAAGTAAGAATATCAATATTAGTAAACTTCGAATGAGCTTTGTTGTTACACGTAATTTACAATGTATTGTATTTTGCTGTTTTCTTGTATCACAGACCATCGGCTGATTTATTGAAACCGATATTTTGTCGGGAGCTTAAACCATTATCGGATGTATTTGTTGTGTCGGTGTTACAAGCGTGGTGTAGCCAGAATTGCGATTCGTTAGCCAATTGTGTAGCAGATTTATTGACTAGCCGATGTCCGACAGCTTCGCCTAGCAAACGCAAAAGAGGTCAAGGTATGTGGTACTTATAATTGATTACTATTTGAATATTTTTGTTGTATTGTTTCTTGAAAGTTTACTGAAGTAAAACTAAAAAGAAACTGTTGTAACGCGAAGAAAAATGTAAGATATTTTTTGAATTGACATAGGACAAGGCCTCGGATCTCGAAGTGGTGTATCGCCGCCGAGCGCAGAGCGCATTTTAGGACATTTGGATAGAGCTCGTGAAGGATGCAAGCCAATGTTTAAAGTAGATAGCATGCAACGAGCTCTGCAGGTGGCTCAAGCGGCTTGTACAGATACTCAAAGAGGATTGTATAGTAGTTTATTTGCCCTACTCGAGGAAGAAGAACCTCCTCCAAGTACAGTTAGTAAAACCGCGCCATCTACGAGCAAAGGGAGAGGTCGTAAAGCGGCTGGATCTTATAATAGCACATCCTCAACCACCAGTACGAATAGTTATTCGAGTAAACATCGCAACGCGAGTAATAGAAGCAGTCTTAAAGAACTGTCCGATTCTTCGGAATCCAGTAGCGAAGTAAGAGACCGCTATTCGTATTGTTACTGTAGTGAAGAGTTCTTGTCTGATTTTATTGCAACATTTCTGTCATATTGCTTATGTTTCTTTTTGTTTATTTGTTTTGTTTCGTAGGAGGAAGTGATCAAACCTAGAAACGCGAAAAAACGTAGAAAAATTAATACCGTCACGTCGGACAGTGACTAACATACAACCGTACTGTTGGCCAGCGATGTTGAATCTGGCCGTATGAATACTCAGATGTAGAGCCAGCATGCAAAAAATGCCGGAACCGGAAATACGGTGGAATATATGGTTTATTTTGCGGATTTGGAAAAGTATATGGAATGGCCGATCGAATGGTATCGGGTTTGCTGTGATATTCTTGGAATAGTTTTCTATTGTTCGATTTTCGAGTATGTACTTTGTAATGGTTGTTCAAAGTTTTTAATCGATATTCAAAGGTGAATTTGCATCATTTATTTAATTCTTCGTGGTGTACGTACTTTTTAAAATACGCGAGAATAATTTTAATTTATTGTTTTTTTTTTTTTTTTTAAATACGGATACAATATGTCTTTATGGAGGAACATACAAACTGAAGTTTCAAATGCAAAATGAAAATTTTTTGTTCTATTTGTGCACTTTTGTGTTTTATTAGGGAATATTTTGCTAATATTTTCAACCGTTTTTACATTAATTTATTTTTATAACATTATGTACATGTGTACTTTCTTTAATATTTGTTCGTAGAATAATTTATATTATGAAATATTATTCTGTATTCGTTTTTAATTTTTTATACTTCGTATCAAATAGTTCTAGCTACCTTGACTACTAATGCAGATATTATCCTAGAATTTACACACCAATGGCGAAGTTCCAAGATTTTCTGTGTCTTATAGTGGCATTCTGAATCTTGGGAGTAGAATACTTTTATCTGGCTTGCAGATTTCTCACAGCAGCAGTTAGTATAAATGATTGCACAGTTGTTTACTCATACAGGAATAGCAAGAATTGCCGACAAATGATTTTTCATTGAAGATTTGCGATTGCTAAGTGGCCTGCATAGCTTGAATATTTTCTTATTTCTAAATTCATCGTTCGTAATTCAGCATGAAATGGATAGTATTTTATTCAAATTTTAAATTATACTGAGGTTCTGACAAATGGGCAATGAGTTGACTCAAAACTTGGAAGTTACTCCAATACGAACAGAGAGAACCATCGACTATATAACTTATAATTAAAAATACAGATGAAAACCTAACATCATCCATTCCATTGAGCCCTTACGCTATCGTATTGACCATTCATGACACCATATACGTCCCAACCATCTTAACTGTCTCCCGCATCGATCTGAAATATCAAATTCTTCTTTGATCACTTTAGAAAATCTTTGATTCATGGTCTCACGTAATAGTTTATCCATATGAGCTTAGAACAGAGATTTCAAAAAATAACCACAGTAACATTCATTTGATGATAAAGATTTCTTTTGATTGTTGAAAACTTGTGAAGTTTTTTCTAGATAATTAGCTAAAATTTTAAAAGCAGACATAGCGAAATATATCATTTGTACGGGATTAACATGCTCACCTATTTCGAGTAAAGATTGCAACCAATTGTAAAATTCTTCTCCAACAAGATTACGTTTAGCTAATGAACGACTTTTGAAATTTCCGTAATGAAAGCACGACGTACTTCAGAAATATAAATTTGGCATCGAATCATTTAAAAATTTTCCTCACTTTTTTTGTTTAACAAATTCAAAAATATTTTTCAATGTATTTGAATGTTCTAAATATGCTTTCACCAATTTCAACGTCATTTCACTTTTGTACTTTACCTGAAAAAATTTATTCTGCCGTAAAGAGATGGCCAACGACCGCGACCTTCAATTTTTTGTAAGTTGACGTAATAAATGGTTTTGAATAAATACGTAAAATTATGTTTCCCTAAAAATGTTCCAATTATTTAGTTCAGCTGTTTTGAAGTAGTGGATAATTTTTTTTTTCAATCTAAATGAAGACAGTACACAGTTGAAACAGAGATGGCGTCTCCGCATTGAAGGGGTTCATGAACCGTACTAGCAAGAGTAACGGAGATACTCGTTCCGCCGGACTCATCAAACATTGTATTATTGCAAAAACACATAGTGATACCGCTCATAAAAATTAACCTGGTCTCTTGGAAAATTATAGAATATAAGTCTAAAAGAGAAGATTCAATAAATTGCAAATTTTAATGAATACATAGCATAAAAATAACAGAAGACATAGAAACTTATCCACGAATGACGATTCTAAAATGGAATGATAATTTGTCAATAGTCCTTCGACCATATAACTTATAAATACAGCACAGCCTAATCGCGAAGCGATGCTTTTTTTCAATTCTCGTGATTATAATATCCCACGAAAATAATGTTAAAAAAACATCGCTTTTTTTAGTTACAAATACACAATGAAAAATAAAATAAAGGATATTGGTAACTTTCGGTATCCATAGTTCGCAGAACTAAATGTGTTTTTGGTACAAGAAGAACGTGCGTATCTCTCAAATTGAATAAAAAACTTACGTAATTTTCTATACATTTTGATTTATAATCGAAAAAGAAAAATCACATAAAAAGAAAGCTACACAAACTTTCAAACAGAAAATTTGTAGTTTCTATCACAATACAAAACATAGTTGTTATAAAAAATCAAGGGGGAATTGCTTCACTAAAATGGATCGGAAATTAGTCGATTTGGCTCAATTTTCAACGATCGTCTTTTCCATACCTAACGTAATATTCGTACATAATTGAATTATTAAAATATAAACGGTAAAGATGAGACGGGTAATGTCATCATGCGTATAAAATCATTTTAAAAAAATTAATAAAATTTGACCATCTTATCAAAAGAAGAAAAAAATTGATCTGTAGAACTCCGCACATATAAAAATTTCTCTTTTTCGCTAAATACCATTAAAAAAAATTATAATAATAATAACTGGGACAAAAATTTATACAAACACATACACAACGATAATATGTTACAAGCGAGAGAAAAATTCCATTAAAAAATTAATTGGAGTAGATCTAGGTACTTACACAAAAGAAAAAAAAATCGAATAGTAATTAAATTTCATACCAAACTAGAAATAGAAAATCATCAGCTTACGTTCGCCCGAGGTAAATGTAACAAAGAACATGCCAAAGTTTTGTTGTAGAATATTCTATTAAATTTATATAATACAACTCTGAAAGGAAGACCGTATCTTTGATAGCCAAGTGCCTCATCATATGAAATTTTGGGATAATTTTATGCGGTACAGTTACACAATTTGAATTTCCGAGAAACTGTGCAAACATTATTTTGTATTAATTCCAAATTCGATCGCCTTTGAATATAAAAAAAGATACCAAAGCAATGTATATACCTGAAGGATAACTTTTATTTCTTGTGAAGTGGGAAAATCATTTAGTTGTTACACAAATGGCTGGTTACGATACATAAATTCAAACATTGACCTCCGCCATTCTGTTTGGGAAACATGTGTTAGATTTTTCCCAAAATTGCAGCCTTTATTTAAGAACCATTGCGCTGAGATAAACTTGATTACGTTTTCATTACTTAGTGGGAGTGTTTCAGCATCAATTCTTCCAAGATGCTGATAAACATTTGAAGAGTTATTTTATATAAAAAGTGAATTGAGTACTTGGCTAAGTTATAAGTCACAATCTTACTTGTTTTATACTTAATTTGAAGACAATGGAACAGCGATTAAACAGGCAAAATTCGACGATGTACCGGTGTTAAAACACCTTTTGCGAATTTTCCATCATTACATTCGTTTCGCAGTTAAAAATAAACAAATTCTCTTGAAGTACAAAAAGTCAACAGATCAACTAGGTAATTCCTTCACGAAACCTTTAAGGCCCGTACAGTTCGAAATTTTTAGAAATTTAATGATGTACGCACGTTATAGATTAATTTTTTTTCATTTTTCTAGGTTTTTTCAATATTAATCTGTATGTTATGGATTAAATTTTTGTTTTTATTTTTTAGGATTTTTTTGGGATTTTTCAATGCAGAGAAAGAAATCTATAGGAAGAAAACTAACCAGTGACCTTGTGAGTGGATATTTTTTTGACTTCCCGTAATCCGAAATTTGAATTATCAAGTGTGTTCGAGCGTTAGAAAAACTTAGGAATTTCAAATGTTTTTTTCAGATTTCCCAGTTTTTATCACAGGATACTCTTTCAATAGTAGCTATAGACCAGGGATGTTTAATGATACAAAGTATCACGATCCGTATCGGTTGATACCGGATCGAAAAGTATCACAAGTATCATGATACGTTCACAATATTTGTTCTTTTTAGTTCTTTTTCTTTCTCCCAAGAATCGCTACGTTTGATACATCATACTTCAACACTTCATGTGATAATGACGTCATTATTCTTGAAATAGACAATATCATATTTTTATTTTTTGGTCTGAACTTTGCAATATCATCGCTCCAAAAAACAAGCAGTACACAGTATCATGAATCCATGATCCGTATCGGGTAATCCTACTGTTTTTCAAATGTTTATTGTTCACCCGATCCAGATCAGTAAGGATTATAATTCATAATTCATGAACATCCCTGCTATTGCAGTATTGCTACAGATGCAACCTTGTTTTTCGCGTAAGATTATATATTCAGTAGGTTGAGAAGATAGAGATATTTGAGATGATTTTGAAGTAAATAATTAATTAAATAGATGATCGTGTAAAGTGTAAATGCTGTAAAAAAAATGATAAGACAGACACGCATGTATAACAGAAGCCAGCGGACCAATTAGAAGCTTAGATTTCACTTCATGCTAAACTCTGGGTGGAGATTCCATATACACTTCAAATTCGGTCAATTTGGCAACGTTATTTCTTTTCACAGCCGGGAAAGAAAAAATTGAAAATTGAAATAGTCGCCATTTTGTGTTTATTTTCGGATTAAGCGTGTCTTAGGTATTTTAAGTAAAAATTTCCTATGAGAAACCTTCGATAATTCAATTATAATTAAGATTTTAGTTTTAATTCAACGTAAATGGCTGCCAATAACTATTTCGGCTACGGTGGAACCCAATACGCGTGAGTATTCTATTGCATTAGAATGGAGTTGACTCCTTTATTGAAATGCTCGTATTGTATATTCGTTTTGCGGCGTTTTTAATTTTTGTGTATTTCTTACCGTTGTTTAATATATCGTATATAACGGATTTTAAATTCAACCGTCGACCATTTTCTACCAGCTTTCGAAATGATTGTAATGATTAATTCAGTGGTGATTTTAATGAAGTATATTGTATTTGTGCGGCGGTGTGACGGGCCTACCATACTTACTTTGTGACCGTATTACGGATTACTAATTTGAAAATGTTTTAATTTTATGTAGAGCCGCCAACGCCGCATATCAGCAAACACAACAAGCATATGGTGTACCCGCAGCTACTGGTGCCACAACACCCGCGTCTTATTCTAATCAAAGAACGGCATATGATGCCGCATATCAGACATCCGCCACACCGGTCACATATGCTGGTGAGTTAACACGTATCATAAGTGAAGTAGGTAGAATTGAAATGTGTGTAACAAGTTTTTTTCAATTTTGAACGAAAATTATGTTCTGAAAAAATTTAAGTAGTATTGAGATTCGTTTAGTAGTTGGGTATGGTGAAATGGATCGGATTGTATTTTGTTTCAATAAGTTGGTCTAAATTTTACGAATATTTGTTAATTTTTAGCCGCCAGTGCAACCACCGCGGCGACTTATGATTATGGGTACTCAGCTCGTACAGCACCGGCCGCTGTTGGTGTGACGTATGATTCAGCTAAGACCTATTATCAGCAAGCTGCTCTAGCGGCGGCTGCAGTCGCGGCTACTACCGGTCAAGTAGCCGTCACTGTCGCTTCGACACCGGAATTTCAAAATTGGCAACAAGCTGGTTACAATGCTCGCCCAACAAGTACGAGTTTAAAGCACCCTATGAGATTGTAATCGCGTTTTATTTGTTTAATTGACGTACGTGTTTAGGTGCAGCTGCGGTTGCCAATAAAGCCGTATATAGTCCAACTTATTCAAACGTGCAAACTACAAGGCAGCTGACAGCCGTACCTACTCCAAAGAGTCAACCTACCACGAATTCATCTCCGTATGCTGCGCAGTATACCAATCAGCAGCCATCACCAGTTGCTCCTAGCTATTATAGTCCCATTGCTCCGGCTCAAAACGCTGCGAAAGTGAGTAGTGAACGGCGATAAGTAGTTTAAGCAATAGGACTTTCACTCTCATTTAACTGGTCTTCTTGGGTCTTTTCAACAGGTAGCGGCGGTTGGTACGATTGGCCAACCACCCAAAAAACCAAATTCTCCATACCAACAGAAACCAGGCCAACCACAACCGAGTCTTGGTGCTGCATCCGGTAGCGTAGTAACTCAAGCTAATCCCTCAGTTTCGGCTACGTATACTGTTGGAAGTACGGCGGCTGTCAACGTTCATACACAAAATAATGTTGTTGCCCCACCATCGGTGTACAACTCTGTACCAGCGCCGGCTTATTCTAATCCAACTATGGGGAATGCTATGTACAGCAGTAACCCTCAAGTTAGACCTAAAACTAATCCAGGTACATTATGCAAATTGTGATTATTTTTGTGTACAGAGTGATTTCTGGAAAAACGAAATCGTGATTTTTACTTCGTGGTATATAGGCGTTGAATTATTTTGATTTTTTTTTCATTTGAAAATTTTATAATATTTTTTTACACGGTGACTACAGAAGAAGTTTCTGTATTTTCACGATATTAATTTTCAACTATTAGTTTCGCAATGAATCAAATTCGACATCTTATCTTTAAAGTATTTAACAGTTGTGTGTGATTATTAGGCAAAGTTTCACTTGTAATTCTATCTGTTCAAGTTTTGATAATGATCTTGATCATGGCAGAAATTTTGAGCTTTATTTAGAAACTGAAATATTGATTATGTCAAGCTTTGCAGTGTTGAATTTCGAAGTATTAATCCTTTTCGAATTATAATTTTTTAGTGGCCAGTTCAGCTTCTAATTCTGCGCCAAACTATTCGAATCCTTATGACGCAGCATTATTCAATGCCGCTGCTACTATGTATATGAATCAGAATCCTAGAGCTGCGTCTAAACCCGGAAATAACTTCAAACCAAGACCTGGTCTGGGTAGTAACCCTAAATTTCGTAATTTCAGACCACCCAAGCCGCAGCAACTACATTACTGTGATGCTTGTAAAATTAGTTGTGCCGGACCTAGCGTAAGTTTTGGTTGTTGAGTTTTATGAGCATTGTAGGAAAAAAGCGCTGGACGTATTGTTGGTTTATTAATGACTTTTCACTGTAACGATATTCTTTTGTTTGGTGTTTATGTAGGCGTATCATGATCATTTACAAGGGCAAAGGCATAAGAAAAAAGTTGCGAAATCGAAACCCGAACAAACCAAAGGTAAAGGCACAACGGGAGGAAATTTGCCAGTATTCGTGTGCGAATTATGTGATATTGAATGTACAGCTGCGGATGCGTACGCGGCTCATTTACGCGGGGCCAAACATACGAAGGTAATTCATTTTATGTTCTGTATGCTAGACTTCACGTGTCAAATGGCAACGATCAGATCGAATTCTAACTTCTAGTAGAATTTTGTGACAAGAAGTATTTCGTTTCGCTGAGTATGCATTGTACCACTAGCCGCAGCTTGCTGTATTATCTTGTGACGATAACTGCATGTTCCTTGATCTATTTTTATATTATCCCATCGTTTTGAGTACTATCAGTTCCCTTTTTTTAAATCTTCAAATACATGTTCACTCATCTGAATTTTCTAACTTAGCTTGTGTTGTATCAGATTATGTTGTAAGTATGCCTGAGCGAAGTGAAAATGATGACCCGATAATCTCAGCTCGCTGTATTATTCGATGATGATAACAGCTTGTTCCCTGATATATTTTTATCTGATCACTTCGTTTTTATGCATTAGGGCTTTTGTTCCTACGACAGTGTATTTTATGAATTGGTCGATAAACCGTAGTTTTTTATGTTGAGTGAAGTGAAAATGATGACCCGATAATCTCAGCTCGCTGTACTAATTGATGATGATAACAGCTTGTTCCCTGATATATTTTTATCTGATCACTTCGTTTTTATGCATTAGGGCTTTTGTTCCTACGACAGTGTATTTTATGAATTGGTCGATAAACCGTAGTTTTTTATGTTGAGTGAAGTGAAAATGATGACCCGATAATCTCAGCTCGCTGTACTAATTGATGATGATAACAGCTTGTTCCCTGATATATTTTTATCTGATCACTTCGTTTTTATGCATTAGGGCTTTTGTTCCTACGACAGTGTATTTTATGAATTGGTCGATAAACCGTAGTTTTTTATGTTGAGTGAAGTGAAAATGATGACCCGATAATCTCAGCTCGCTGTACTAATTGATGATGATAACAGCTTGTTCCCTGATATATTTTTATCTGATCACTTCGTTTTTATGTATTAAAGTTTTTAACATCTCGAGTACTTGTCCCTTCAACCGTGTGTTTTCTGAATTGGTCGATAAACCATAGTTTGTTTATGCTGAGCGAAGTAAAAATGATGACCCAATAATCTCAGCTCGCTGTAATAATCGATGATGATAACAGCTTGTTCCCTGACTAATTTTATTCTGATTACTTCCTGATATGATGTTCATTATAACTTATCCGGGTGTTCATTTTTTGGCAATTTCAAAGTAATCTAATCTTTTCACCAATTTTAGGTTGTTAAATTACACACAAAGCTTGGTAAACCAATACCACCTCCTGATCCCAAAGCAGCTTCCGCTATTGCCGCATTAAATGCGCAAGAAGAAGCTAAAGTTAAATCAACCGTTGGTGGTACGGTTGTGCCTGTTGCTCCACCAGCTACCCCCAGCAACATCAGTGTGCGTAATTCTACTCCTCGCATCAACTTCGTTGCTGGTGAGTTTCGTTCATTACATTAATATCATTATATTAATGTGTTGAACATAATTAAAAATTGTCGTATTTGATTTTTTAGCTGGTGCAACGCCCCCTACATGTGCTGCTCCTGCCAAAGTGGAAGAAAAAATTGACGATAATTCGGCAGACGAAGATAAAAAAGAAAATGATGTTTTAATTGACGATCGTCCAGCAGTTGGTTCTGAGTATATCGAAGAAGAAAAAGATGCATCAGGTAAACCAAATCTTGACGAGAAACGATTTTTTTTTTTGCAATAAAAAATTGAAATTCGAACATTTCATGCATCTAAATGATATTCATGTTATTACTTTTTTTTTACATAGGAAAGCTGATAAGTTTCAACTGTAAATTGTGCGAGTGTAAATTCAGTGATCCTAATGCTAAAGAAATGCACATGAAAGGACGCAAACATAGATTACAGTTTAAGAAAAAAGTTGACCCAAAATTGAAAGTTGAAATGAAACCGAATAATTTTAAGCACAAGAGGAATGAAAAATGGAAAAAACAAACAGAAAAACAAAAGGACGGCAAACGAAAAGATTTTAGGTTGGTGATGCTCCTAACCGAAATACTTAAAAACTCTTGTTCTCGTGTTAATGATGAAATTTTGATGACGAGATTGATTTAGCAAGCACGTCACTTTATATGACGACTGCTAAAGCGTGAAAATATTGGCTTCTGAACGAGACTGTAATTAAGGTTATTTGTTATATTGATGCATAATTTATATATATGACTATGATGAATCTTGATGACGAGATTGACAGAATGAATCGAAAATCTCGATAGAGTACGCTCATTTTGATATGAAAATATTGGCTTCTGATAAAAAAACATAGACTTTTACTGTATTCATTTTTAAATTATTAGAGTAAATGATTTTACTGGTACAATTATGATGAAACTTGATGACGAGATTGACGAAATGAACCGAGAATCTGTGTTCAGAGATGGTCATTTCGACATGAAAATATTGGCTTCTGATTATCACTTTTTATACTAACACTGAATGGTTACACACAGTTGAGGGGAATTTTTTCTATTCAAGATTGACACTTATCTGTATTTCTTTTTTTTTTTTTTTTTTTAACAGATTTGAGGACGAATTTAAGGATCACTTGGATTGGTGTCGGAAGTCCGGTGTATCCGGTCCATCGACTGTTGGTGTGCCAGGTTTAATGCCGCGTGATATACGTCATCTGCTAATGAGAAATGCACCGAGACCGTTGATATTGGGCCCAGGAGTTGCCAGATTGCCTGCACCAGCTCAGTCTCCTCAGCCACCTATGGTGAGTATTAATTTTCAATAGTTTCCATATAGCTTTTAATTTCGTGTTAATTTTCATTTTGTTCATTTTTTTTGTAGTTCTTGTTAGGAGCGCCGCCATTATCGTCTTTGTCGCGTAAATTGGAAACTTTTGAAGATCGACACATGTTAGCGCGCCATAAAGCTATTTATCCGAGCGAAATTGAGTTAAAAATTAAACAGAAGGTAGTCGGACATGTCGAAAGAGCTTTGAAACTGGTCTCCGATTATATGCTTACTGAAGCCGAAGCAGAAAGTAAAGTTAAAAAAGAAGGTGAGCACTACGTATGAGATGATAGCTTTATTATTTCCAAGCGTTCGAGCTCCAGTATCATGTGATTTTGTCTACTTGTGTGTTATTCGTTTTCTTAGATAACGAAACGAACGATAGTAAAAATACAATCGCTAATGACATCGAAATCGAACCCGAAGAAGGAGTTGAGGGTGAAGGATCTCAAGATGAATCTAGGTAAATGTGTAACTGTAATTCATCTTCGATTGTGTAAAGATAGCAAGACACCGAATTCTTATTCATGTTTTATATGTGGAATGTTTTTTCGTTTTGAATAAGTTATTGAATTGGCAATCATTTTTTTTCATCTCTTTGGTTTTTTTGTATTTGTATTCGATATTTCATTGTTTTCATTTTTTTCCTGCTTTTAATCAGTCGAGAAGATGGTCGAGGTGCATTACGTGAATTGACCGGAGTGTTACGAATCGGTATCATTGCTAAAGGGTTAATCTTGAGTGGCGACGATACCATCGATTTAGTCATGTTGTGCAGTGGTAAGCCAACGATGTCATTGCTGACTAAAGTTGTTTCTCTTCTACCGGAGCAATTAAAAGTACGAAAAAAGTGTTGAATTAGTTACTGCATGGATGAGAGAATTAATTTGATCAATGCGTATTTATTTCATTTGGTTCTAATGTTTAGGAAGTTGCCAAAGATATGGAATACGTGGTTACATCAAAACCAGCCGATGCTGCTATCATAATAGCTACTTGCCCGAAAGAAGAAAACGATAAAAAATTAACGGTACAAGTTACTTTGACGTCGCCGGTGATTCGCGAGGAAATACTGGCCGTTACGGATGTGAAAGGCATTAAAGAAGAAAATGCGACCAACGATGACACCAGTGATGCAACTATTGCTTCGTCTGTCGAGCCGGCAACCATTACAGAAACGTCTCCAGCTTTAGGTGGTGAGTAACAAATGTGAAACCAAGGCTGAAAATGAGCTTTTTAAAATGAATTTTATTTGCGTACGATATTGGAAACTATAATCAGGTGGTAATGATTACATTCTTGGCGTGCGGAATGAGAGGTTCGATTTTAAAGAATCTAGAAATCGAATACTGATGGTTTTAATCAGGATATTCTGTTTTTCATATTTTTTTTACAGATATGTACGATATGAATGAAAGTTATACACACACAGATTGAATCGGTAATTAAAGCTCGATGATGCTCTGTGTGTGTGTATTGTTTACCTATTTAAGTTGATATTTTCATGTCTTCCTTTCGAGATAAATGTTTCATACGGTGGTTACTGATCTTTAAACGCGTATATAATTCGGTTACCACCGTTTGATTATGATGTAGCTTATTTTTACGGTTCAACTTTTATACACTACACGACCATCGCATCTTTCTGGGTATTTTATTCGATAACGATTGAAGGGTTTTTGATCATCAATTACGCGCAGTGATAGTCCAAGTAGATGAAAATACAATGGACTATTTCTCTGTCAGTTTTGCGTGTTCGGTTTTCTTATTTTAACGTGGAGATTCATTAATCGTGCTTGTTTATAATGAACAAGATTCATGTAATTCATTCACATCTTTTTCTTTTCCGGAAATCATAATTATGCCAGCTCATACCTCTCAAATGATGTTGAAAAGCTTCGAGGCAGACGACGTCTGACATCCGTCGTGAACTCATTTCCATCACTATCTGCAACTTTACTTTCTGACTATACTTGAATACAAGTATTTAATTTTTCAACCACAAACAACCTATCTGATCTTGTGTGGATCAATTTTCCACTAATGATGTGTAATTAAGTTAAGTATATCCTTACATCATCTTTATTGAGAAAATGAGCTGGTCAGATAGGGAAGTAGCGTTCTTTTTGAAAATTCAATCTTCTCCATTTCTTCTTTACCCTCGTTGTTATCTTGACTGAAGATACATGATACACTGAATAGATATCATGTTTGCGATAAGTTTATAACCGGTTTATAGGTGGTACTATTTAACATTTTATTGAAGTATACTGTAGAATCGTATGTACGTAATTACAACTAATCTGCATAATATGATCAAACACCCTTCTATGAGGTGACACAAATAATATTTTGTTTCATCTCGCCTGGTTATAGATGGAAGTAAAGTCTCAAAGGATATTAGTCCTGATCCTCCTGATGTACTCAGCAAGACGAAATGTTTGGAAGCTTTGGCTGCCCTTAGGCATGCTAAATGGTTTCAGGTTTGCATTTATTTCCGTTTTCGTTTTATAAACTATACTTTCCAGCTTTGTTATTACGTTGTGTTTTAGTATCTATTATTACTATCCGTTATTTGTTATTATTTTATGGTTGTGTCCCGTTTTTTTTTATTTTTTTCTATTTCTACGATTAATGATACGCGTTGACTATTCTTAATTTTTGTAAAATGATAATGCTAGGTAAGAAGAATGGAGATTTGCTCTTTTTTGGAAAGTTATAGGGAGGTAGAAGTGAAGAAATGATTTGTCGTTGACGTGTTTGACATGAAACACAATCTGGAGATTTTTCATTTTTGAAAAAAACTTACCTCGACTAACTATCTTTAAAAATTATGTTCTTAAAGAAAAGTATAAAGTCACTCGAGTTTCATTGCAAAAATTGAAACTTTACGGTTGAATGGTATTCGTGGCTCAGGTTAAGATGTGAATTGAATGTTTTTCTTCGTTGTTGCGTGGTTGTTTTCGCCATTCCGCTAAAATTTTTCAAAAATAGCAAATCTCAGTAGGCTTTAGTATTTCGTGTAAACGAGGGCGATTGATGATCTTGACGAGGATGAGTATTTTATGCTCCATCTTTTGTGTAACTGCTTGTCAAAGATGAGGAATTGTTAGGTTTCAAAATCGAAACGTATTTTAGAGAAACGATGAGATTAATTTTTGTAATTTGCTTCAACCGTTATACTTCCTTCCCATAGTACGAATCTTATCACCAAATTTTTTCGGCGGTAGTACCATTTTTGTGGATTTCTTTGATTACGTACATAAAATCGTCGTTCAATAGTTTAATCGCCCATTCGTAACCACGTCTCGTTTTTTTATTATTCTTCTTTATTAGAATTATCTACTTGATAAAATTATTGTGTGAAATGAAGTAAACTGGAATCGAATTTCGGTTTACTTCGTTGTAATTATGTCAGAAATTGTACACAAATAGCCGACTAGTAGTTAAGTAAGTAGTTGTTATTCAAGGCTGGAAAGTTGAGTGGAAAAATAATTCGCGTTTTCATGATCGGTTGATATTTCAATGTTTTAATACGGCGTATTTAACATAATTTTGAATGCGGGGGTTTCGAGACGAATCCTAAAATGTTATTAAAGATTGAGAAAAAAAAAGAAACAAAAAAATGAAACCATTCAATTTGAAACTAGAAAAATGACAACAATAGAAAAAAACAAACAAATTTGAAAATGAAAAAAATTAAAAATTAAAAAATAAATGCAATGTAAACCTGACTGCAATATATATCCAATTTTTTTCTCCTAAACATGCTGTTCGGTTTTTTCAGAATTATTAAGTCCTATTTAAAAATAAAAAAAAAAAAAAAAAAAAAAAAAACAAATGATAAATCGGACAAGAAGAAAGTTTGATTTAATTGTAATACATATTTAGAATGGTGAAATGAATGATAGATAAATAAAAATACACGAACATTCAAAAGTTTCTAATGAATTGATATGAATTTTGAACAGGCTAGAGCAGCGACAGTTCAGAGTTGCTTAATCGTTATTCGCATTTTACGGGATTTGTGCAAACGCGTTCCTGCTTGGGAACCATTTAATTCGTGGGTAAGTCATGCGTGTTTTTTATTCTTGGATACGAAATGCTTACGAATAGAAATAAATATACATTTTCGTTTGTTGTGTTTACGTAGGCTATGGAGTTACTATGTGAAAAAGTATTAAGTTCGTCAACCGCAGTATTATCTCCTGGAGATGGTTTACGTCGTGTGTTTGAAGCGATCTCATCAGGATTATTGTTACCTGGCAGTCCCGGTCTACTTGATCCATGCGAAAAAGATCCGGTCGACGCGGCTGCCTACCTGACTGACCAGCAAAGAGAAGATATTACTGCTTCGGCACAGGTACGTACATGTGCACCTTCCGTCACCTTTTTCGGTGGTCAGATGAGTGTATGTTGTGTAGAATTTCAATGTTGTTTAAAACAGTTTACACTTTTCGCTCTTGGAAGTCGTGACGCAGTAATGTCTTGAATCGTTGAATACTATGATGATAATCTCAGCTCACACTGATTATAATTATGTGATTATAATAACTTGTTCCCTGATTTTTTTATTCTGAGTATTCGCCACCACGCCACGTCTTCGCATCTAAATAATTTAGAATTTGAATCTTACTTTTCGATTGTAACGTGTTGTTGTTTTCGTCTGTTTTTGCTTCCTTCGTGGACGTGTAGCAAGCTTTAAGATTGATCGCCTTTCGTCAGATACATAAAGTTCTGGGAATGGAACCGTTACCGCCTATGCCAAAGTTTCGTAATAAGCAAACGAATCGTAAAAGACGTCGAGAAAATTCCGCTGGTGGTAGAAATGATGGTGAGTAGATATCTGCGGTTTTTATACGTTGGTAATATGTTTCCTACTGTTGGTTCATTTATATATTCTTGTTTAGGTGTGGAAGGTAAAAAAGATAAAAAAGATGCCGAAGAAGAACCCGCTACCACTACTGGGGCGGTAGAGACACCAGTATCGACGGGTAATAACGAAGAAGAAAAAATGGATACTGATAAGCCAGCTTCTGCGAAATGAGAAGGTGGTTCGATATGTTCGGCGCTAATTGACGATGACGATGACTATCGCCTTATTATATAGTTTTTAATTATTAGACTATTTTCTTGTCCATTTTTCCTCTGTTTATTATTTTTTTTTTTTTGCTTTTTTATATTATTTTTTAGCATTATACCGGCATCATTTAAACGGATTTTTCCACCTTTAACGTGTTATATTCATATTTATAGTAGATTTGCAGAAAACTAGTGTTTGATACTATCTTCTATTTCATTAATATATTTCAAATATATATATTTAGTTGAAAAAATATCCATTTTTTTATGATATAAAGTTTTTTTCAAGTATAAAATATTTAAATATAATTTAAAAAACATTGTATATACAGAAATTAGTACACAACCGTATTAAATGACGTAGGTAACAAGTTTCATCTCAGTAGTTGAGAACAGTTATTTTTTAGTCAGTCGAAAGACTTTCAACAGATTTTATGTCATCTATGGATAGTGTAGATTTGATAAGTTGAAACTATGTACAGAAATAACGATATTGAGTATCTTGAAGCACAGTTGGTGTTTGGAGATGTTCTACTGCTATCGCTTCTGGATTTCTGACTGTGAGACGATTCTGATAGATCTGTAATTTATGTAAGTAAACGAGATTTTTAAAAGAAAACTTGAAATTTGAATAATACGTGAATCTTTGTCTAGCGTAAAGTCATTCACCTTGTCAATCATGATTATAATATAAAATCGTTATTCTATTGTTTATCAGGGTCCTTCATTCGCTCATTTTCGTATTCAAATTTCCTAACCATACACAGTGTGTGATGTAAAACAATAATTTTTATTTACCCTCCGAACTTCACCTTTTCGAAAAAAGAATCTTCAGACGGAAAACTAAAGACCGGATCCGGACCACAAAACGGATGAAAAATAGTTCTTTTTTTATCCGCTGGAATATGAAAGCGTTGTAAGCAACCAACACACGATACTAGCGTTTCTAACGGAACAGCAGTCAACCAACGATTTTACGATTGGTAACACTGCAATAACATGTGCAACAGTTGCCTTCTTTTGCCGTGTTACTGTGTTAGTGTGTTGGGTATTACAATACGATTAGAATATGGCGTGGTTATTTGAATTCATGTTGAAAACTGAATAATTTGGAATTCTGTCAATTTGAAAAGATGTTTTGTAATGTTAATGTTAATTATCCATATAATATGGCTTAGTTATTCGGTTTCGGGTTGTGAAGAGTATTAATTTGGTATGTTACACACTACGTAAACTGTTTCATGTTGTGTTAATTGTTGGTGCAATATAGCGCGGTTATTCGGATTTGCTATGTGAAGCAAATTAATTCGGCATTTTACGCAAAAATTGTTTCATAATGTTACTGTCAATTATTGTACGATGTTGTAATTCGGATTTGTGTTGTAAAATGATTCAATTTCCGTGTTGTACTGACCATATAAGCGTATTGTTCCTTCAGCACGTCCGATAGAATTCGTCGAAATACAAGCGTAAGTACCCACATCAGTTTCATTGAAATTTCTTACTAATAACCACATATGTACGATGTAGTTTGATCGTTTCTCTCGTACGTTGTATTTGTACCTGGAACAGAAATATTAATATCCTAAATTATTGTTAGTAGATCAGCAGAATTGTATGGGTGTTTTTTGATGTGTTTTTGAACCGGCTCCGGCATGTTCAATACAAATTATTATTAAAAGTATAACAGATTTCAAGATTTGGATATTGGAAATCGCTTGATGTGCTGCCTCGACCGTTGTTGATATTTTGCACGAAAAACGTGGTTTTAAAAACTTTTTCATTGACCGCTTTCCTGTAGAAACATGATTACAGATTTTTTCGGTACATTTCAAATTTACCGAGTAGTGAAACGTGTGAACTGTTTCTTTGCCGAAGCAAACTACCATTTCGACTAAAATTTCGGGCAAATAGATGAATTCAGTTGTTTCGTGTTTTATGTAACTGTTACCAATGAATTTGAAATTTCCCATTTCCGTTTGTATTCTTGTTCTGAATGCTTGCATGGACCAGCAGTATCAAAAAGATAACCCTAATGTGTGGTGTCAATGCGTTATAACACCTTTAAATTTCAAGATTGAGTGTTCAATATGTTTATATACCTTTACGAATACTAAGTTTTCATTAACCTGGGCAAAGGTATACTCGATATAATATACAAATTTGCTAATTGAATTGATGAAAATGAAGCTGTGTATTAAGTGTGTAATGCAGATAGGCCTAAATGAAAAATAATTTCAAAGAAAGCGTCTGCATCTGCACTAAAATATCACCATTTTCTACGGATTTATTCCTTTAGGTATGTGACAAAATTCACATTTATTATTATTAAAGTTAAAATTGACCGAATAAACAATGAAGGCATAGTTTTGGGTTTGCAAAAAATTAAATGCCAAGATTATATTCGTTACTCGCGTATTCCAACTAATTAGATTCCTATGGTCCGCATTTGTTCGTGAATTGATTGTGTTAGTATTGAGGTTATTCGTAGATTGAAATTAAAAAAAATAAAAAAATAAGAAATAATGACAAAAATTAAGATAACGAAGAACCAAGAGAAAGTTCGCAAGAAAAACAATCTTGATTGTAGCGATTCGTGTATGAGGCTCTTCGTACATTGAAACAAAACATTAAATAATGCGAAGAAAAAAATTAACGAAATAAAGAATAAAAAGATCGAGGAAAAAGCTTAACATGTACCCGAAAACACTCCCCTTTCAATTATGCATAAATACAACTCGTTCGGTTTTTTGTTGATCTCTTTCATTAATCATTTCTAAGATTATAAGAAAAATACCAGTGCTATGTAAAGCGGAGGCAAGAAAGAAAATGGCGTGAGAGGGTGATTAGATTTTATATAATTAGTCGTCTTTCTTTTGTGCAGCTATGTACAAAAGCAACTTCTTAGTCTTTTTTTTTTCTCTTCCCTGGCGCTTATACAAAAGTGATAATTAATGGTATAAGAAACAGTTTATCATATATTCTTACAAAAGTGATGTTTTATGTATTTAGCTTGATTCGTGTTTTAGAAGAGCCTTTTTCATTCAAAAGAAAACCTCGATTTTTTTTTTTTTATGAAATACTCCGGTAATAAGAAATGCAGATATCAGGCACGATGTTTAAGATCCGTTGTATGTATTTTTTCGGCGATTTTGTGGAAAGGGCCAGTGGAAAAAAGTTAATGTGGTAAAGATTTGGTATCTATAACTTGATCTTTGACTCTCCTCAATTAGTTTAAAATATCAAAATTCACATATAATGAGAAGAAAATTTGTTTGGAATTTTTCAGTAGATTGGTCGGTATTAAGCTGAATAAATAATTATTTTAGTCTTCCGGAGAAAAATTAGATAAATAAATATCTGACTTAGCCAAAGATGGTCTTAGTAGTCTTTTAGATCTACAAAACGAATTTTGTTGATATTGCCCCTCTCATCCACTATTGGTCGATAGTTCGTAAAAGCTTAGTTTTCCTTGATAATATTAGATTACATAGAAAATAAGATTAAAAAGCTTTCTTCGATTTGTATGTAAAATTTGAAATTTTGAAGTATAATTTGGAATGGATCAAAGGAACAAGTCAGAGAGTCCAGATTTTTACCACGTTCATTGGGGCACATTTTACAATTTTTCTCACAATCGCCTTCAACTTTCGAGAAAAAAATCAAAGTGTAAACGCCTGTGCTGGATGTGATATTGTACGATTTTTTTAAGTAGAGTATCATTACAACATAATTGCGACCTTTAGAAATGAAGTTATGGTTTTCTATTTTTTTATTAAGACAATCTTCACGGAAAATTGTAGATGAATATTTGAATTTTTGGCTTACATATGTCTTATAATTTGAATTTCTTGTTTTCTTGGAAGCTTGAATTCATTATTTATTCGAAGATTTGAAGTTGTTCAGTGAGAGAAGTGAAAATTTTTGCTACATTGATGGAAAAAAGTCACAAAGACTAAGTATATGCAGATGTTTAATGCGCATGCAACAATTTGCAGTTCTTTAATCGATGTTATTATTCTGTAAACGTATGGAAATTCATATTTATGTGTGGATGAGATGGAAAATATCATCATTTTCACCATTTGGCATTCTGGCTGTGTAAATACAGATAGTACATCACTTATCTAATGTACAAAAATGTTGTTTTTTTATGGGCGATTACTAGCAAATTCTTATGAAAATTGAAAGTACTGAGTTGTAGATGTTTTTATTGTTCTTCATCTTATCTATGTAACTCTATTTGCCTATTTACTTGAGATACACGTGGTAAAAACGATATTTTCTTTTGTTCTCCACGTATTCGTATTATTATGTTTTGACGAATTTATTTTCGAATTGAATGACAATTGATCGTGATCAGATTATTATCAAAGTAATTATTTGGAAATTGTTTTTATGTTTATGCTTCTTGCGATTTATTCAAGTTTTTCTATTGCCGAAGTTTATGAAATCCCAAAATTATGGCAACAACGCTCCGTCGATACGCTCCCAATCTTCATTTTTTTTTGCTATTGAAATTTCATCAAGCGAAACGATGAAAACTCTCGATTCCTTTTCCATTTTATCGCTCGTTGTTTCATATTACTCGACTTTTGTACGTATATTATAATTGTCGTGTATATTTGAATAAAAATAATACGCGATGTAAAAAAAAAAAAAATGAAAAACAAAACAACATTAACGCAAAAAAAAAAAAAAACAGAACAACGAATAACAAAGAGGGCGAAATGTAAATCGGGGCATTATTTTTTTCGTCCCTCGCACACAACCTTATTTACAATTTCATTCAAACTTGTAAAATTTTACGGAAGAGAAGCGAGTTTAAATTAATTTCCGCGCACACAAATTGATGCCACAAGATGAAATTTATTTACCTCGCTGTACGACATTTTTCGCGATTGTTTTTTAATGAAATATTTCTATTTCGGTGTGTGCGTGTCCCACCTTATGTGACGCGGGCGATAATAGAGTAAAATACGTGAAACGCTATGACCGTAGTAGCATCGTCCACCTAAATATTTCATAAGGCCGCAAAATGTATTTACGTGAGCGAATGTAAAAACGTCCGGTATTTTGAAAAATTCTCCCATCTTTGTCCTCGTTGCCTCCAGATCGAGTCGAAGTATTCGGGTTAATTTTGAGTTGAGATTTTTGTTCCACGGTCCAAAATTTTGGCTCGATAAAATTGCGTATAAAAACAAAATTTTCTCAACCTTAATGGTGAAAGCTCGCTGGCTTTTGCGAAACACATGTTCCGTTTTAAAGCTGGCTAGACGAGGTTGAAAAAAGAAGCACGTCGCTAATGAACGTCGACGTTGAGCCTCTATATCAAAATTCACTACTTATAAGTGGATAGGCGCTCACTAACCCGACCGTTGATATGTAATGAAATTTTTTCATATTTTATTATGTCGCACAGTCTCATCTCTGGTAAAAGGCTAACGTTCTTTATGTTGATTAGCCGCTAATAAGTTGGAATTATTTCTTATTATTTTGCAGCCTAAGAGGTAACGCAGATTTTTTGGCAATGGTTTTCCTACGTTGGTGAGAAAGAAAATTAACTCGCGGGTAATTAAATTCTACTTTGTTGATCGTAGTTATTTTCTCTTCTTTTACTTCCACGCGAAACCGCAACGCAGTTTAAAAGTACGGTTAGCCATTTTCACCCTTATTTTAAAGCGGAATAACCTAATAGGGAGGCGAATATCAGCCCGCTTGGCGAGACGTGCGTTGGGGGCTGCGAGTGGCCTATGCACAAAATTATCTTTCGTAGAAGGTCTAGAAATGGATCATGCTTTTAGCGATCTCATCGTTTCACAAGGCCTTTCGAAGTATTTAACGTTTAGATTTGCTTGAATGCGAATGATTTATCGAACCTGCGATGATAGTTGCGAAAACTATCAACTATTATCGGTTTTTGTAGGCCCCTGATAAAACACGTCATGTGAATACGTTGCCTATTTTGAAAATTGAAGGTGCAAATAGAGCTCTTGGAGAATCAGGTTCAAAATAAATTTTCATGCATGGGAATGAGTAATTGGTGTAGAACTGATCAAGTTTAGTGATATTCGTTTTTAGCCTAACTTCGAAATAGAAGGGACTATTGCTACATGTTAAATATGTGCATTAAAAATTGAACAAATTTTGTTCCGGTGATTTTTTGCTCGGCATTAAAAATAAAAGGACTGCGAGAACATTTTATTTCAAAAGTCACCTGGTACAAAATTTTCTTGTAGCTTGTTCAATTTTTGTTTTGGGCCAAAACTGAGTGGTAGAAAATTTTCTCCAATTTCAATGTAGGTTTTTTATACATAACTACAATAAAGTGCTTTTTAAAAAAAAAAGGGGGAATTTGTTCTGTTTATTGCAGCATTTAGCTCTTTCAATTTTGCATTAAGAGGTTTCAGATCAAAAATGAACGTTACCAAATTCGCTCAAGATTGCATCGATTGGCTATTTACATCAGAGCCGGCGATAGGTTGGGAGAGGCCCTGGGCAGCATTTATGCTTGGACCCCTTCATTTTTTCAAATTTTAACAAAAAATCAACCCCCTTTATTTTTTCAAATTTTGACAAAAAATGAAACGAAAAAAATCTTTATTTTATTTTAA